>JAJHSJ010000011.1:66759942-67007403 GCA_021015155.1 Magnolia officinalis
AACTGCTGTTTATGTTTTCCCTTCGTACAGGTCTATGTGACCTTATGAACAGGTTTGGATGTAAAATAAGCGTCGTGTTGGGCACAAGGAAGATTTCAACACTATGACGTTAATCCCCACTGTTTCCTGTGGTGTGGTCCATTTGAGCCTTCAATCCCCTCCATTTCAGGATCCTGCCCTAAAATGATATGACAAAATAGATGAACAAGGTGGATAAAACATATAGATTAGTGGCCCCACATAGCTCTGACATGACCGTCCATCTCTAGATAAGTCCTGGTGTGGGTAGTACCCCAGCGCGCGCCCATTCAAAACCCCTTGCCTTATATATGGATGGACCCTACTCAATATGGAACTAGTGAGTCAAATCGGAAACAAACTCACCCAACTGAGTCAAAACGGTTGACTCGGACACCATCTAGAACAGTTTATGGTAATGATTGCACGGACCAAAGGGCCTTATGGGAGCGGATTAGTTGTTACCCGGGTAACAACTTAGTGGGTGTTACCCTTTCCATGTAGGATCTAGGGGTGTACATTGAGTCGAATCGGGTTGAGCTGGCCTTAACTCGACTTGGCCACTAGCTGACCTCAGCTCGAACTCGGCTCGGCTCGGTTCTTGAGCATGACTGGCCAGCTCAACTTGGCTCGGTCAGCTCGACTCAGTCCTCGAGCCTGACTGGCTAGCTCGGCTCGGTTCGGTCAATAGCTCAGGCCAATTTGAGCCGAGTTCGAGCCAAGATTGAGCCGAGTTCGTTGTTGCAGCATTTTTACAAGCACCTGGACTGCACTTTCAAAATCTCACTGAATTTGAGACAGCAACAATAGTCTTATAAGTATTTTATCAAACACCTTCTAAGCAACATAAAAATCAAGAAAAAAAAAACGTATTGGTTTCACGTACATATATTCATTGCCACTAGCCACACTTCTTTAAGTCATTTAATCAAACACTTGGTGAGCAACATCAATATCAAAGTAGCCGAGTCACTGAAGTGGTTCGATCTAAGCTAAGTTCGATTCAAGCCAAGTTGAGCTGGGGCCAACTTGAACTCATTTTCAAGCTCAAAAAATCAAGCTAGCTTGAACTCAGCTTTGAATCGAGCTTTTTCAAGTCGAGTCCAGCTAGCTAACCGGGCTAGCTCCATTAGTGTACACCTCTAGTAGGGTCCACCATGATGAATTTCTTTCATATCCACGCCGCCCATCCATTTTTTCATCTCATTTAAATACATTATCCCAAAAATTAATCATATCCAAATATCGACTGGACCACACCACTGTAAAAGGTGTTGAATGACAATTAAAAGCTTTTCATATGCCATAAAAGTTTCGGATCAAGCTAGTCTTTGTATTTTTCCTTCATTAACATCTGGTTAAACTTATAGAGGGTTGGATTACAAATAAACATTACGAATCTGCTTACAGTGAGTCTTTGGAAGTTTTTAACGGTGACCATTCAATCCTCACTATTTCCTATGGTGTGGTCCACCTGAGATTTGTATGTACTTAATTTTTGGGATCATGTCCTAAAATGGTATGTGAAAACGATTGGATCGGAGTGGATACACAATATATCATCAAGGTGGGTCCTACAGTAAGGGTAACACCTAATCTGCACCCTGTAAGATCTACAGATCCCTATCTACCTATCTATGGTGTTTAATAATAAATAAAAAAAAAAAAAAAAAAAAAAGAAAAAAAAAAAAAAAAAAAAAAAAAAAAAAAAAAAAAAAAAAAAAAAAAAAAAAGAAAAAAAAAAAAAAGGGTTTACTCTCCACGTGACACATTGAGGAGAGACTCCCTACTCTACATGGAATCTATCAACTTGCGTAAAGTGCTACTGCCATCAGTGGCCTGAAATGTCTTTGACTGTCCACCATCACTATCGACCGTAGAATAAAAGCTGCTTTCTCTTTGGCCCTTTTCTCCCCATTGGAATCTAATATTAGTGGGCCTTCTGTGAGGCTTAAAAAGGATGGTGGATATAAATGTCAAAATCTTTTTGGGATTCTTTTCAACTCTGACAAGTGGGGTCCACTATTTGGTGATCCAGACCATTGGTCTGTTGTGATCCACCATGGATGGATTGTCTCAAAAATCTCATTGGTAAGTAGTGGGCTACCGATGTACGGTTAAGAAGAGATACAACAATGGCCCAAATTCAATTAAAAAAGGTCCTAAGATTGGTGGCTGTGATGTTATAATCTGGGAGATTTTTGGGGTGGTCCCTTTCTTTGTTCTGTCTCAACGGATCAATGGTCTGGATTATTGAACAATCGACCATGCTTGTCATTTCAACGGGTCTGATTATTGAACAATGGGCCACACATGTACGGACTGAAAACCCAAATGCCCGAATGGTGATGTCTAACCCTTTGGAAGAATCACATGCTTCATTGTACGGTAGAGCCGAAGAAGAGGAATGTGATAGGGGATTGGATTAGGTGCGGTCCTGGCCTCTACCAAGACGGTGCAGCCCTTACTGTGGGGCCCACATTGATGAATGTATTCTATATCCGCACCGTCTACCTGTTTTTTCAGATTATTTTAGGGCATGCGCGTAAAAATGAAGAAGATCTAAATCTCAGGTGGACCATACTGTAGGAAAAATTGTTGATTGAACGCTCTACCATTAAAACCTTCACAGGGCCCACCGTAAGGTTTCTTTAATGTTTATTTTCCATCCAACCTGTTGATAAGGTTGTATAAACCTGGATGAAGGGATAAAACAAATATCAGCTTGATTCAAAACTTTTGTAGCCATTAATGGTCAATCACCACTGTTTCCCATAGAATAGTCCACATGAGAATTGGATCTGATTCATTTTTGGGATCATGCTCTAAAATGAACTAGAAAAACGGATGGACGGCGTGGATATAGAATACATACATCAAGGTGGGCCCCACGGTAAGGGCTGCACCTAATCCGCTCCATATGATAGAGCCCTCTTTCCACAGGGCACGTGGCAGTGTGATGTATTGACCATAACCACCCATATATCGTGACCGAGAATTTTCAAAAAACAAAACCCATGAGACAATCCCATCCGTTAACTGCTCTCGTTTTCCACCGTTAATTCAATCGGCACAGATCATACATATAGGATGGTCTAATATGTGTAATTTTTTAGATATAAATCATCGATGCTAAGACCCGACATATGGGTGGACCAGATTTGCACATCACCCTGCCACGTGTACATATGCGTGCACCGTAACATCTCCATGCATTGCATGCGAATTTGTTTAGATGTGGTACAGCAACCAACTACGTAGCTGCTTTCTTTTTCCACATTGAAATTAATGAGGTGGGCCCATGTCTTCCTCACATCTTGATGGGGGACCATCAGCACTTGGTACACGTCCAAGAACTAGAATACAAATTCCTACACTTCACTAAGTTGTAGGGACATCCACTATAAATGTGGCACTCATACATTCCAATCTCGACCGCCCAAATCATCCTGTCCGCATTGATAAGAAGATCTGAACTGATGCAGGGACAGGGATGAACGTGATGAGGTCAATCACAGTCTTCCTCGAGTATAACTACTCCGAATCAACTCCGCACCAAGATTCCTGAAATGCAAGAGAAAAAAAAAAGAAGAAGAAAAGAAATAAATTATAATAAATTTGAAAATAAATTAATTGATGATAAAATTGAATTTACAATCTAAAACAGTAAGAGTACTATTTGGCTTAACCACGTTGTTCTCTTAAAATTTTTAAACCCTTTTCATGTTGGTCACAACTCCTAAAGCTCATGATCAAGAGTTATAATCAAACCAAAACTTAATATAAATAGTAAAAATGAAATTAAAAAGTAATTTTAACCATTGATTTGATGGAATCTTGCAAATTCGGCATTGCAACCTGGCATAGCAGGGCTGGGTGGCTAAAGTAGCTTCTCGTGCTCCAAAATCATATATGATACGTCAACTAACTCATTCTGGTTTGCGAGATATGCCTACTTTAGGATTTTCATAATCCTGATCACTTCTGTCTCTCATCAGATCTTTTCTGGCCCATCTTGGATATGAAAGTGTTCGCAATCCGCTCTACATCATTAACCGTTTGATGTCACCGATTGAATTTGAACAGCAGACCATTTTAATCTTAACCGTCTATCCAATGGCAAGAAATCCAATGGATAGGATCATCCAATCAGTTGGAATTCGGGAGAGTTTGCTGTATCCACAGTGGGCCAATCCTAACTGGCAATGCATGTATATATAGCAAAAGTTGGATTAGTATATAGGCCACAATATAGCGAGTCCTGAGTGGTGTGACAAAGACACTACTCAACACCCGCAATTTAGGCTTTAGAATGTGTTTGGATGCTCAATTGAATTGAATTGCAATAAATCGATGATGAGAAAATGACCAAATCCCAAATTGTAATCTCATGCGTTTCAAGTTAGACTTGAATCCACAGTCAAATGACTCGATGACTCAGATCAATTCATTCAATCACGAGCCGAGTCACAACTTGCTAGAGTCGGGGTTGAGTTGGACCGACTCACCGAGCCAAGGGTGTATCGAACCAGATTAGTTCGAACCAAGTACGAGTCGACTCGGACGAGTCTTGTGCCTTAACCATGCTTTAATAAATGGAAGTCAGCCTCATAGAGCTCATTTCTTTATCATTGCGACGAATAATTGCAATTCATTTCGATTGAGCATCCAAACACACCATTTAAGCAATAATGCTAACTTCTACTTGTTGAACCCAAGTGGACATGGTTGCACTAGGACAGCTAGCAGAAGTTTGAGATAGAGAGTGACCCAACATGATGTGATTAAGAGCCAAATCAACTCCCTTTCAGTTTGTAATAGACCAAAGGGAAGGCATTTTATTTTGAGAAATGCTGTTCAAGGCAACCAATCTGTCATTTTCATAAAGAAGGAAATTATATTGCATGGCACGGGCGAATGCGACGTGCACCCATTGAAGGGCATAACTTTCTGATTTGCCGTCCATGTGTGTGGCCCACTGATACCCATTTTGGAATTTTTACTTTTTAATACACACTATCTTGTCTATTGCTCTTGTTTGGAATTTTGAAGATGGCTTTGTTGGCCATGACTTCAGTTTTGCTAGTTTAGGAGCCGCTTGCTATTTCATGAATTTTCCAATGGTGAATTCATGGCTATACATGTTAAACTAATTTAACATAGGGAGGATAGAGATCCCTTTTATGACCACACATACAATAACATCATAATCAGAAGAGAAAAAAAAATGCAAACCATAACATATATTTATGTGATTTTATTTCCGTAGGTTCACACATTCACCCCAATTTACTATGCTCAAAGATAAATATGAAGAAACAACTTTTAATACAATGATGGTTGTTTCTCTCATAGTAGAATATATATTACTCCAAATGAACTAGAGTTTTTATAAAACATTGTGTGCGATTATGAAATTGTCATTTGACCCGCAAGCGGGTGTGCTGCCCTGACGCAGAGATGAACGTGATGAGGTTGATCACCATCTTTCTCAAGGATAACTACTCCAAATCTACAGAGCTTCTCTAGACTCCTCACAGAAACTTCTTAAATCCACGAAAAAAGAAAGCAAGAAGAATATAAATAAATTCTAATAAATTCATAATTTGATAGATAATTGAAATAAACGAGTTCACAACCCTTTAAATAGTAATACCAAGTAATGGGAGAGAAATCAAAAGAAAACTACAACTAAAACTCCTACAATTTGCAACTTACCATTTATAGACGGTTATGATGTCTACTAGTGCGCAAAGTTTTCGGTAAGAAATGGTAAATGTCCTATTTGGCTTCACTAAGTTGTTCTCCTAATTATTTTAAGCTCTTTTTGCGTTGGGCGCAACTCCTAAAGCCCAACGGATGAAGAGTTATAATTAAACTAAAATTTAATATTTATAATAAAAACGGAATTAAAATAGGGAATCGATCGTCGATCCAGGGGTATTTCGCAAATCCGGCTTGCGCAACCTGGCATAGCGGGGTTGGGTGGCTAAAGTAGCTTGTTCTACCCCAAAATTATATATTTTACGCCCGATAACTCATTTCAGATTGCGAGATATGTCCAATCTAAGGTCTGACGATCTGGATCACTTTTATTGTTGACCGGGCCTTTTCGGATCCATCTTGGCCATGAAACTGTCCACGACCCACTCTACATCAAATCCTCAACAAACTCAATGTAGAGCTCGACTCACAAAAGTGAAATGTTAGCTGGTTGATGATACATCTTTGATAATGAGGCTCCATGGAGCCTAACAATGGCAACTTTCCCATATACTTCATCTTCTTTTTATTTTGCTTAATTCAATAACTAGGTACTCTTTCCATCTTACCATAGAGTAATCATCTTTTTTATTTGTAAAATATCAGCTTTCATAATGACTTAATGAACTATTCAAAAAAAGAAATTCTAACCGTTTTATCTTACAACGTTTTTATTTTAGGCCACGACAATTACAAAATGGAAGTTTGAGAAAGGACTTCAGATCTTACATGAACTTTACTTTCCATTCTAGCACAAACGCTAGCTTGATTCCTTAGCCCTTTTAATAATTTCAAGTTTAGGGGTTTTAAAGAATCTTTGTTGTTTGGAAACTTTAATAACAATGGAATTGGTTTATGAAAGGTACTAATATTGTTTTAACTAATTTTGAACTATGTTTGGATAAGGCTGAAAATCGGGCAGGTTGGGACGGGTTGGTGCTCAACCCTAGCCCAACCCAAGGTTCCTATACCTCAACCCTAACCCAACCCAACCCAAGCTCGGGTTGGGAATTCTCAACTCAAGCCCAACCCAAGCGGGTTCGGTTGGGTTGGCCGGGTTTGGTTGGTAGATATATGCTAATATTTTCATTATTGCACTAGTCTATTATATTTTCAATACAAGTTTTATTTTTTATACCTATAATTGTATTAATTATATAGGTAGTTATTTATCATAAAGAACATTTTTTTCTAAACAAACAAGCTAAAGTATAAGACAGCTACTCCTTTAAAATATAGACAATCCATCCGAACTCAATTATAATTAATTTATAAGGAACTTATAAATTGATCAGGTTCGGGTTGGGTCGGGCAACCGAGCCCAACCCAAGTTTTATCGGGTTAGCGTTTGTATGGCCTAAGCCCGAGACCAAACCCTATACATCCTACCCCAGCCCAACCCATTGTCGGGTCAGTCACGGGTCAATCGGGTTGAACCCGCCCAACTTTCGGCCCTATGTTTGGATAACAATGTGTTATTTTGAAATTGAATATATATTATATATATATATATATCTATATATATATATATATATATATATATAAATTCACCATGTTAGATATCTATAAATTAAGATATAGTTTCACCATTTTACATTGATTATGATCCATCTAAATAGGGGTCCACCATCTAGAAGATATAACTGACCAGATCCAAACCTAACTCAACCCAACATGATTTTAACCTAGTCCAAGTTAATAGAACCAACCAAGACTACACCTAGATCCATAGCTCAAGTGGTAGACTAAGTGAAAGATACCCCTTTCAACAATGAGGTCTGGTATCGATTCCCTAACAGTGGGTGTACTAACAAGCTAACAAAAAAAAAAAAATTCAACCCATTTTAGAATTTTATCCTTGTTTAAAAAGGTGAGACCTTAACTTAACCTAATTTACTAAGATGCCCAAAAAGGACCTAGACCCATGAAAATCACGTTGGGTCCATCCTCACAAGTATCCATTGGACACACTTGATACGAGTAAACTTTTATTACTATCAAATGAGTCTTTAATAAATATACATGATTTTCCACAATTTAGCCAATTTAGCTTAAGTTAATGCAGGCAGTATTATAATTTCTGAGCGCTGTGTATCAAGTGTTGTACCATGCTAGAGTATCAAATAACTCCCACAAAAAAAGTGGGCCCACTAGACACTGCTTATCATGGAGGAACCCATACAATTAATAAAACCTAACCCAAGTTGCGTGTTGACTAGAAATGCAAATTAGAGCTATGATCCAGTACGAATTCTCCGTACCTTACTGTCATGACCCTCTATTTTGGCTAAAGTGGTCCACCTATGATGACAGTGAACCGGTGCATAGGAGGGGTCCTATATGGATTGTTCATGGCTCGAGCATCACCCTGATCGGATGATTCTAGCCATTCAAATAAGGACGGTGAGTCCATTTTAATTCTAACCGTTCATTCATATATTCTAGACTGCTGTGATTACCCAATCGTATATGATTAAGCCGTGTGCACTCCACGCTGGATTCCTCCTATCCTGTGGTTAATCTACTCTCAGAATTCCAAAATGTGGCCCATGGTCTTGTGATCAGGACCATTGATCTGATGGGCCGCAACATACAAGGAGATCCCCAAGAAAACTCTCCTAGATATTAACCTTCGATCAGGGGCATCCAATTAGAGAGTCAATGAAAATAGAAAAAGGCTAAAGATTGGCTCTATGGGGTCTTCCAATTTTTTGGATATCTACCATCCCCACCATGGTCCATCTGATCAAACGGCTGTGATTACCCAACATGGATTCCTCCTATCCAGTGTTAGGCTACTCTCACAATTTCCATAATGTGGCCCATGATCTGGTGATCAGAACCGTTGATGTGATGGGCCATAGCATGAAGGTCAATATCCAAGAAAATTCTACTAGATATACAATTTCTTCCAAATATAAATTCTACTAGATATTTATTAAGAATAGCTTTCTGGGGCTTTGAATTTCTGGGACAACTACCATCTACAATGTGACCCATCTGATCAAACGTCTAGATCAGCGAACCATGGGCCCCACATGCATTAAATTTGAAACGTATGAAAAAGACAAAAGAAAAAATATATATATATTTTAGACGTGCAATTACAAATTCATCAAAGTCTTGAAAAATCAAAGTCATACATATCTTATTTTAAAGGGTCAATGTCTTATCTCCAACAAGAGCCACTATCTAGTAGTAGCCATTTGCATTTGATTTTTGACCTAAACGCCCCTTGAACTGTTCAAAGGACCCAAATGAGAAACTAACGTGGCACATGGGGCCACGTCGGATTTCATTGTGGGTGAAATATTACAACCGTTCAATCGATCAAGATCAAACAATTAATGGTGTGATAAAATTCACCCATAACGAAATTTCAACGTGGGTGAACAAATGTTCATTTATTTGTCTATCGGAAAATTTTGGTACTCTGCAAATTGCGATGGATGATACACAGGCCCTCATAAATTGCAAATATGGACGTCTTGATAGCAGGTCCACTTGAGATGGTTTATAAAGCTGTAATTATTCAAGTGGTTACTTGGCTGTTCAATCACTCAAATATTAAATGGACAGTCAACATGAATAGTAATCAACGGTTGGAATTCAACACACAAGTTCCATATATCAGATATTGTGATTTGACCAGGGCCTGTTTGGGTGCCTCTAAAAATGAGCTCATCTCATTTTAATTAATCCTATGTATCAGAAGGCCGAGTTTCCTATCCGTCATGAATACGAAATTTCCTTATTTGATGCCTAATGCATAGAAAAGGAGTGCATGATCGGTTTATCCAATCCATTATGGATGATCCATACCCCAAAAACTCTCTCAAAGTGGAATATCCTAACCATAAAGTTTTTTTTTTTTTTTCTCCATTGAATGTGGACCGCAGCTCATTTCTTCTTAACCATGTATTTACATGCCAACAACGGAAAATTTAGATTTGATCAAATGGAAAGATTTTTGGAATATGGTTTATGGTTCATCCATGAAAGGGACCATCATATCAATGTCTTGGATTAACTAACCATCGCCCCAAGTGGAAATTTTGTTCCAAAGAGAGATGAGCATTACCCATCCTAGCTTAAGGCTGATTAAGAAATTTCATGATATTTGGTGCAATCAAAGGTATCCTAACATGATTTTTATTTATTTCTTTCTTTCTATCTTGTTTTATATATATTTATAAAATTCGTTTTCAATCCTTATCTCTACTATATATATTTAGCCAAGCATAAATGGATAGAAGGGTAAGTATCTTTCTATAATTAGTTTTATTTCTTGCCGAAGCTTATGCATTATTGAAAGACATGAGAAAGGCTTAAAGCTATACATGAAAGCATAAAGGTAATTTAAAGGTCCGTCCTAATTTTCGGAGAGCAAACCTATTTCTAATTAGTGGAGAAATTGTACACTTTGCATATAAATAACTGTAAATAAATCATTAAAGAAGTTATCGTCAACTTGATATACCATAATGAAAACATCAAATTTGTAGGTTATTTTTATTCATCACAAAAATGATTGTATTGAATTTTGTGGCTGGTATGATTTTAAGAAGTTCTATTTTGTTTTTGTTTTTTGTTTTATTTTTGTTTTTTTTTCATATTTTGGTATACACGATATGTCAAATAACCAATTTTTTAAAAAACTCGGCACACGGGAAAATACTAGGTAAGGGTGGAGGGACATGTGGAATAATATATTAGGAAGGTATATTCGTTGCTTTCAAGATATGAAAACTTGATCATTTGTTCTGATACCATGTCAAATAATTAATTTATCTAAAAGCTCGAGCCATAAAAGAATGGTGTATTAATATATATCAAGTTACTTTAACACAAAATCTTCAAGATTATAAAAAATGGAAGGGTTTTTATAGATTGATAGAGCTAATTTTGTGCAAATATGATGACTAGAAATATGATTTTTCGAAATCCTGATCCTTCTTCGAATTGAGTTGATTTTTTTTTTAATTTAAATAGTTGATTGACAGACATTTAGTAAATGACTTAATAAAAATATTTGATCATCCTAATCTATCAAATGTTTGTCATAACCATTGATCAAAGGTTAAATTGCTCGATCAATATGGGGTTTGAATCATAATCAATGGTGGAGTTTTTTAATTTTAAAGGCTAACATGATTTTGTCTGAAGATGAATATTCAATGACTTATATTTAAATCAATTATTCATAGCTCCCAATAATCAGTGAAACATGTTTATAAGAATATAGCTTCTACATAGTGGCATCAGAACAAGAAAGGTTCAGATTAACCTAAATATGCAATCAAGGGGGTGTAAACCTGCCATCATATTGTATTATTATATAGGGCCATCATATAGTAGCAGAACTTACCCTCAAAAGGCTTTTTGAAGAAAAACACAAGCTCATGATCGCATTTTAACTTCTTTTGAAATATCTTCTTATACCTGCTATCATAAGGTGTGCTTGAATTGCAAATTACATCAGTAGTGTAATGTAAAAGTGTCTCCATTACCATTGTACAACGTTTGTTTATACATATGATTCAGTGTTCAAATGCAAATATAATTAGATACTGATAAAAAAATCTATAATAATTACAATTTTACATGATATTATAGTGTAAATCTCCTTCCAAGCTCTTGAATTAGGGCCCGTTTGAGAGCATGCATTTGGAACCCCGTAGATTTGAAATCCTCCCATTGTGGTGTTTGGCACCCTGGATTGGGAATCAACTTTAATCCAAAAGTAGCTAAGCATGGTATATTTACAGAGGTTTGAATTTAATTACTAAATCAACTTTAACATTTCTAATTAGTAAACGTATATAATGTTTGACACAATGGTTATAATAAGCCCGTTGAAATATATACTTTGTCTGAAAATGATGAAATTCCAAGTATCGGATGAGCCACAAGCACGAGATCATGTCCGAGTGACTAACAAACAATTTTTAACCATTGATTTACATTGACAATGTTTGGATGACGGTGATCATTATATAAAAGTAATTATAGTGATGCAATTAATAATCTAGTTGTTTTGGGATATCATTAGTGGGCTATGTGCCCAATAGTTTAATAGTCTAACGACACACATATTATACATGCAACTCATAGAAAGATTTTAGATGTAATTCAAGCTTTCACCGATAATTTGAAACCCCCAATTACTTTATGGTGCCAAACAACCTGGAGATTTGAAATCCCCTCAAATTCTCCCAAATCCATGGTGCCAAACAATCTCTTAGTGTATTTTTCTTATTGATTTGACATTTCAATAAAAGGTCATTTGGGTGCCTGTAAATGAAGCTAAATGTATATGATTTATAGGTAAATAGTTTATAATTTGCGCGTGGATACTAAAAATGTTCATAAATAATTTATAAAATGTAAATCATTTACTGCTTTAAGCACTATTTGATTTATCAATAAAAAGCTATGATTTCATTTACAGGCTCTATATTTACAGCCTAATAATTATATTTTTAAAGAATGACTTTTTATTTTGACTTGTAAGGTAAATAATCATTTATAAATCATTTACAGCTTACCACCACGTAAAATAAACTATCAAAGAATCATTTACCACTTAAATCATTTAGGGCCTATTTGGCCAGGCAGATTGGATGGGATTGGAAGGGATTGGAAGATAGATCCCGGGATTGGCCAGGCGTGCCAAACAGACACAGGATCCTGATCCCGAGATATAGCAATCCCATGGATCTTAAGACAATCCACTGACATCACCACCATTATCTTTAAATCCCATCTAATCCATCCTAATCCCTTCAAAATTGCCTGGGACATGTTTGGTTCGAGGAATTGAAAGGTTTAATCCCGGGATTAGTTGGGCGTGCCAAACAGACCGGATATAGCAATACCATAGATCTTGCACCAATCTACTGACGCAGCTATCATTACCTTGAAATCCGTGCAATCCACTCTAATACCATCTAATCTGTCCGGCCAAACAAGCCCTTTAGCGGCCCGAAACAACTCCTAATATAAAAATATAATCAACTCATTTGGACAGCTAAACATAACCATCTTAATCAATATTATCCAGGTTTGTATCCCATCCAGGTGGTTTCATCATTTGTACGGTCTGATTTGAGTTACATATATCCCACGTGTGCACATGCGTGTGTGTGTATATATATATATATATATATATATATATATATATATATATATATATATATATATATATATAATATATATATACACACACACACCACATGTCATTCAAACCATCTTTTCTTAGTTTTTTTCCAGACTTGTCTCTGACAATCAATCACGTGCCATGACAATCTATCACGTGTAATAGGAGAGATTTCACATCGGTTGCACAATTCGCATGTTGATGACGTACATATGGCGTATGAGGATGTAATCTGGACTGTTGATCGCGTTCTCATTTAAGCTTTGCATCGGATGGCCAAGATCATCCAATCATTTATTGACTCTACATTATGGGGCCTACCTTGTGAAAGGTCGGTATCTAGGAGTGTACACGAACCGAGCTAGCTCGGTTAGCTCGCTCGACTCGACTCGAAAAAGCTTATTTCGACTCAGTTCGAAGTTGAGTTCGAGCCGAGTTGAGTTGATCTTTTGAGCCCGAAAATGAGTTTGAGTCGAGTTCGAGCATGCCCTAGCTTCACTCGACTCGGATCAAATCCAGCTCGAATCGAACTAGTTCGGTGACTCGGTTACTTTGCCATTGATGTTCCTCACCAACTGTTTGATAAAATGGCTTAACAAAATATGGCTAGTGGCAAGGCAAGTTTGGCTGGTGGCAAGGTGGCAAGGAAGGTTTTATTGGTGGCAAGGTGGCAAGGAAGGTTTGGCTGGTGGCAAGGAAGGTATGTATATGCAACAAATACTTTTTTTTTTTTTTTTTATGTTACTTAGAAGGTGTTTGAGAAAATATTTGTAAAACCATTGCCCTGTTTGTCAAACAATGGAATATTAAAGTTGCAGTTCAGGTGTTTGTGGAAATGCCTTAATGGCGTATTCAACTCATCTTGGCTCGAACTTGGCCAAAGGTGACCTGGGCTGCTGACTGAACTGAGCCGAGCTGGCCCGTCAGGCTCATGTACCGAGCAGAGCTAGTTCAAGCTGAGGTCAGCCACTGTTAAAGCTGAGCCGAGCTGAGCCAGCTCAACTCGATTTGACTGATGCACCCCCCTATCAGTATCTCACCTTGGAATGTCAAAATTGGTGGTCGTAAATTCGGAGAAAGACAAATACTTTGCCATTGATGTTGCTCACCAACTGTTTGATAAAATGCCTCAACGAAATGTGGCTGGCGGTAAGGAAGGTTTGGCTGGTGGCAAGGAAGGTTTTATTGGTGGCAAGGTGGCAAGGAAGGTTTGGCTGGCGGCAAGGAAGGTATGTATAAGAAACAAATATTTTTATTATTATTATTTTTTTTAATGTTACTTAGAAGCTGTTTGAGAAAATACTTATAAAACTATTGCCCCTGTTCGTAAAACAATGGGATTTTAAAGTTGCAGTTCAGGTGTTTGTGGAAATGCCTCAATGACGAACTCAGCTTGTTCTTAGCTAGAACTCAGCCTGAGGTGACCTGAGTTGCATGCTGAACTTAGCCGAGCTGGCCAGTCAGGCTCAAGGACCAAGTGGAGCTGAGTCCAAAATGAAGCCAGCCACTGTTCAAGCTGAGCCGAGCTGAGCCAGCTCAACTCGGTTCGACTGGATGTACCCCCCTATCAATATCTCATCTTGGAATGTCAAAATTGGTGGTCGTAAATTCGGAGAAAGACAAATCCAAAAAGAGAAATGGACTTGTCAACTGACACCAAGTTTATTAAATGGGGTGTCAGTGGGTCGCATCCATGGACGGCCCACGTTTGAAAATACCCCCAACGAACAATCCTGGCCTTCAATTTTCGAATCTGACATCAACATCATCTGTTTTCATTTTCGCCGTCCGATTCTTGGCTACTGTTTGAACGGCTAGAAGATGAACGGTTTGGATCTGACCGCCCCACCTGCTTTGTGTCGTGCACTAGACCTACAATGCCATTAAGCTAATATAAATATCAAAAAGCAATGTCATCATTCATCAATAATTCCGGATACGTAGGACTTCTGTGATAGTTCACCACCATTTCGAAAATGGTGGTAACTCATATTCTTCACCCTGGCACGCACAGACTGCCATCCGGACCGTCCAATTTGTGGGGCACATCGTAGATGGACCATATCTCTAAAATTGCAACATTAAATTGACCGCTAACAAATGAATGGTTAAAAGTAAAATGGTGATTGTTCCAAATTCCAATGACAGCATCAGATGGTTAATGTCATCCTCTCAATGTAATAAAATTTGGCCAGTGATATGGATGGTCTGGATTGCTCTAAAACTATGCCACGTGTAAGGATGAACCATCACTACCACTATCAGGCAAGTCTAGCCAGAAGTAGCAATTGGAGGGTTCCCGTAAAAACAAAACCCTCTCTGGCCCACCGTTGTGCGCATGACATCCGGTCCGTACATCATTTACGTCAGCTAATCCTATGAAGGATGCCCAAAAGTCAGGCAGATCCAAAACTTAAATGGACCAGACAGCTAATCCTACCCGTTCAAAAGTCAGAATAAAGTGAAAAACCAAAAATCAGCCTCATCCATACCTTTGATGGGCCCAACAAAATTTCAACGGTTCACATACCATCCCCATTTTCATTGCACTGTGGCCCACTTGAATTTTCGATCGGGCTTATTTCGCATCAGATACTAACATAAACCGGCGCAAATGATGGATTGAGTGGATATCGCATACAAATAACGGTGCAACTGTTTAGTGGTAAATTCCAGATAACAACTTTGATACTCCGGGAGAGTGCGATGAATGATACACATGCACTTAGAAATTTCAAACGCCACATACAGTTAATTAATTAATTAAAATTAAAGAATCTAAATCATGGTTTCCAGTTTAAATGTATCATGAGCGAGATATTAGGATTATTTGGTTATCAGGCTATCAGATCGTGGACATTTTACTGGACGGTGATAGTTCTATTTCAACAAACAAGTGTCCACAGATCAGAGATTAGGAATAGTTCAAATAATCTGATTTTTCAGAACGTGATTTAGCCATAGTGGGTTCTATAATTAGTTGATTTAATTTGAGTTTATATATGCCACATGTATAGTTTGTAGTACCTGAGTATCAAACACCTTATGCAACCAGAGTATCAAATAACTCCCGTATGAAGGGTCCTTACTCTTACTCGGGTGGTAGACTCAACTCCCTCTCAAGGGTTCGTGAAATTCCAATAGCATGAGTATGTGGGAGTGTGTAAAAAAAATAAAATAATAATAATAATAATAAACTCCCGTATGAAAAGGGGCAGAACTGTCGAAAGGAAAGGAATTGCTTGGTCATAAAGGCAGGAATCTCGTCACTCTAAATCGCGAAAGGATTCTATCAGATCTTATGACCGTGACCATCCGACCGTCCGTGTGCTACACATGTAAAAAGGTCACGTCATCAGATGGATGTAGAAGCCTCTAACGGTCTTTAAATGAGATGACGGTTATTCACGGGCACATGACTCAAAAATCGTATCTAAATGAGAGAATTCAATAAAGAGGAGTTATTTGATAGTCTGACAAGCTTGGTTGCTCCATGCACATGTAAATAGAGATTGTACACCTGTGACACAAGTGCCTTAAATTGAAGGGTGTAGAATCAGTCAGGTCGGTCTAGTCATGATAGTGGGGCCACATTGATGTTTGTGGTGTATATTGACGCCATCTATCCGTTTTTAAGACTGAAGTAATCCAAATCTTAGGTGGACCCACTTACAATTAAAATTTTCCTCTGCCCTTGTAATGTTTATCCGCCGAAGTGGACTGGCTGGTGCTATATAGGGCCCGTTTGGCCGGGTGGATTGGAAGGGATTAGAAGTTAAATCTTGGGATTGGCGGGGCGTGCCAAACAGACTGGGTGATCTGATCCCTGGCCCATGGATCTTAAGACAATCCACTAACAACACCATCATTACCTTTAAATCCCATCCAATCCACTCTAATCCGTTCAAATTTATCAGGGACATGTTTGGTGTGAGGGATGGGAAGGTTTAATTTCGAGATTGGCCAGGCGTGCCAAACAAACGCGATATAGCAATCCGGGATACAGCGATCCAATGGATCTTAAGACAATCCACTGACAATACCATCATTGCTTTGAAATCCATGCCATCCACCCTAATACCATTCAATCCCTTCCAATCCAATCCACCCGTCCAAACGGGCCCATAGTTAATGTATTAACGTAAGCAAGTTCTGTGGGTCCCATCATAAGGTGAGGGTTATATCCAAACTGTCCTTCTATTTAGAGAGCTTGTTGTAAGGCTTGAGACAAAAAATAAGATAGACCTAACTATAAAGTGGACCACACTGCAAAAAGCAGTGGGGGCATTGTACGGCTACCATGGAAACCCTTTTTGGGTCACAAAAGTTTTGGATCAATATGAAATTTGCTTTTCCTCGTTATCATGTCTTTGTGACCTTAGGAACAGATTGGATGGAAAATAAATATTATGGTGTGGTCCAGCTCATCTTTGGATATGATATCATTGTGGGGCCCATGTAACCTTGATCTCCTTTGAACCATTCGTACAACTCGGTGCTCAATGAGTGTCAGCTCTCGTCTTCTCACGACACGTACCTACACCTATATAGCTGGTGTGTGGTACACCAGCCAATCCGCTTCCTTATTTGCCATCCAACCTATTGAAAAGTTCAAAGAGACACGGATGAAGGGAAAATACTGGCTTGACATGAAGTTTTTAATGATCAATCTCCACCGTTTCCTGTGGTGTGGTCCACTTTACATCTGGATCTACTTCGATTTTGGGCCCACATCCTAAAATGAGCTGGAGAAAAAGATGGAAGGTGTGGATATAAAATAAACGTATCAAGGTTGGCTCCATATTCACTCTGACTGAACACATGCAATAAATCTGAATGGGAAATGGGGGGCTATTTTAAGTGGGCCATAGGATCAAAAATACATTAAGCGGATGACGTTTGCATTTAATTAATGGACATTCGTTAATTGAATCTGGTCGCCTGGATCACTGTTCCTCTCGACTAGACGATCGGTAACCATCAATAGACCACCGGTGTGGATTGAACTACCATGGGGACCACAGAAGCTTTGGATGAAGCTGATCTTTATGTTTACCCTTCATCTAGGTCTACCTGACATTATGAACGGGTTGGATGGAAAATAAACATTACAGTGTTCCCTAGGAAGGTAGGTTTCAATGGTAGGTATCATTATCCCACTGCTTCTTGTGGTGTGGTCCACTTGAATATTTGATTTTCCTAATTTACAGTTCATGACCTTAAACTAATCTGAAAAAAGTGGATGAACGGAGTGGATAAAACCATACATAATAGTGGACCCTACAGAGCCCCTGAACGATTTTCATCCACACGGCTATGGGACCTAACGCGCTTCCTTCTCTCCTTGCTTGCGTGTATCCTGTAACTGCCCTTCTTGTGTGTAAGTGTAACCAACAACCTTCCCTCTATTGGACGCGGTTTGGCCAGTGACCGAACACCAGCCAGCCAGCTGATTTCAAAGATCAGTGGGCCCCACCATAATGTACGTGTTTTATCCACGCCCTCCATCCATTTTTTCCAGCTCATTTCAGGCCTTGAGCCAAAAAATGAGGCAGATCCAAATCTCAGGTGGACCACACAACATGAAAACGGTGTGGATTCAACATCCACCATTAAAAACTTCCTAAGGGCCCACCGTAATGTTTATTTTCCATCCAAACTGTTGATAAGGTCCTACAGACTTGGATGAAAGGAGAATACAGATATCAGCTTTATCCAAGACTTATGTGGCACTCAAAAAGTTTTCAACGGTGAGCATTCAATCCCCACTGTTCCCATGGTATGGTCCACCTGCTATTTGGATCCGTCTAATGGCTCATGCCCTGAAATGAGCTGGAAAAATGGATGGATGGCATGGATAAAACACATACATCATGATGGGATCCACGGAACTTTGACACCAGCTAGCTGGCTAGTATTACTTCTCATGGACGTGGCATTCCCACTGAAAATAAAAATAAAATCTTTAGTACATGATGTTTAGAAATTATTTAAAAATTACATACAGGGAATCTAAATAACTCAAATTAAACTCTGTGAATTGTGGGTCCCACTTTAGATGTGTAGTGAACAAACATCATGTTTATTTATTTATTTATTTGATTATTGAATTAGTGGACATTTGTTGTAAAGTTAAAAATTAAAAATATTCAATTATCGCATTTTGACGAACAAGCATGGGCAACTCAGAGATTAGTGTTGTCCACCCAATTTGATTTTTGTGCCATGAGTTAGCGCTGGCGGGCTCCACAATTTTTTCAGTTTAATTCCAATGGTCATACACCGCTAGGCTATCAAATGACTCATTGCATTAAAAAAGACAGTAGAAATTGGACCAACCCAATTAAAATCGAGTCTATGGATAAATGAGTCAAGTTTGGATCCTCTTAATCTAGACCCCAAGTT
Organism: Magnolia officinalis; assembly: GCA_021015155.1. Taxonomy (NCBI): domain Eukaryota; kingdom Viridiplantae; phylum Streptophyta; class Magnoliopsida; order Magnoliales; family Magnoliaceae; genus Magnolia; species Magnolia officinalis. Next base: position 66,779,288 of record JAJHSJ010000011.1, read on the forward strand.
GGAGCTAACAATGATTTATATCATTTAGACATGAATCCATGTGCTAATGGATACATTGGCGGCTGATAAATCCAAATCCGGTTATTAAATGGGCCAACGGAAGTAAATTGCGTATTGAGTAATTAACAAACTTTATGAAGCCCACCGTGATGTATGTGTCTTATCCATGCCATACATTTGTTTTACCAGCTCATTTTAGGGCATCAGCCAAGCATTAAATCATATCCAAAGCTCGAGTGGACCACATCAAAGGAAACAATGGGAATTGAATGCCTACCGTTAAATTAAGCTAACTTTTTCCCTTCATCCGTGTCTATGTGTAATACCCTGAATTTCGATGGTCGAGCAAGCTCGACTCCCGAGATTCCGGACATCACTTATGTTTTACGAAAGCTAATATCCAGATTACCTTCATGTTAGGCATTTGAGCATGCAAAAAATTGTACTAAAAATTGTATCATACTTCAGGTTTAATGTAATTACAGCAGATGTGTAAATCAAAACATATATATCGTGAAGTTTCTTCCGGAATATGATTCAACGGCTGTGTTTAATGTATATAGATATAATTCCAAAATAATAAACAAAATGTGGCAATGTAACATGCAGTTAAGCTCATATGTCCAGTGCTCCATGCCCAGAGGTACATGGCCTACATCGGCCCATCCGATAGCTAGAAATAGGAGAATTCTTTCTCTTCATCCATGAATGCCTACTCTAGTGTATCGGCATTAACGGTACCTGCATCTACACTAGCGTCTGGTTGGTGTTTTAAAATATCGTCACAGAGTGGGAGTGAGTGATCAACTTAGTAGTTCCATAAAGCAAAGGTTACACATGTTATCAAGTCAATCAATATTGTAATGATAAGGCAATGTAAAACAATCACTTCCTAACTACTTTTCTTAATGTGAGAATGAAGTTTATGAAATGATGCATGCCCTCGCCCATTGACACTCCCTCAACACACGATTCCAACCACCTGTTTCGCACATGTCAACACTTCCTCAACATGCGACTACAACGCCTGTTTCGCCACATTCTAAACTAATGCAATATGGTGCATGATCATATTAGCCAAGTGGTTAATTATGTCTATTCATCCAGTAATTTGGGGAAACTAGGATACTTCCTTTTTAAACATCATCCCAACCGAATCACTAGGCATTGGACGATCGCAGCGGTCCTGCTCTTGTGTTCTTGATCGGTCTAGGTTCATCACTCTTAGATAAATACATATGATAGACAAGTTGTAAAAGGTGATGCTCGTGGTCACTATGGGGAGGCTCGTCGCCCCAGCGTAGGCCAACAGCACAGACACGGTGTCCCATACCACCATGGATCATGGTACAATGGTTAATGATGAATCTTTATAATAGTGAGAGGGATAACTTAGATTCAAGCAATTGCGCTCATACATGGTGAACATATAATAGGTCAACCAGTTCTTTGGACATTTTTAGTTGGTACGGGTGCACACTAACATAACTGGCATGGAGCGCGTGAGCTCCCCACGTGGTATAGTCACAGTCGATAGTCAATGTCTGACACGCCTCATTAGAATTTACCCAGGGTAACCAACCTAATTCGGCCACCTAAATGTGAAGATTTATCGGTTACCTGGACTACTCTCGTAGTCCTATTTCTATTTAAATCATATTAACAAACATTCATAACACATGGGTTAACGATTGATAATCAAATTTTGAAAAACAAATCATTTAGGCATTTCATCGAACATATAAACAACATTACTCTACAACTTGCAATTTATCAATTCATTAAATAGAGATATAAGTATACCTAAGACAACAAGAAACTTTATATTAGCAATCATAAATCGTTAACTGGAATGAAAGCATTGATAAATCGCAACCTAAGCACTTATAGTACGCACCTTTCGGTAGCACGCCCCGACTCGAACTCGTTCCTAGGAATGTGTTTACAAGGAAGAATCGTCGGCCGCCTAAACGAGCACATGGGTTAATAAGGGTTGGAAAAAATCCATTTGAAGACCTACATATATAAGAAAGTTTGTAGTCTTTACCCTAGGTCATAGTCGGAGAGGTTCCGACAACGAGAGTGGCGGTAGTTAGGCTTACGAGTCAAACGGAGAAGAATCGCCATTCGTAGCAAGCACTACTCCAATCTCCCTCTTCCTTATCTTTCTTTGTTCTCTTCTCTCTCTCACCTTAGGGTTTTTAAATTCGTATTTGGTGGAAATAGGGTGATTTAGGAGTTTGTTATAGCTCAAGATGGTGTGTGAATAGCCATAAGGCCACTCTATTTGGTACTTATACCTTATTGGTGGTCCTTTCTAACTAATGGGGCCCCCAGGAGGGCCCATAGGCTGATCTATGACATGGGGTAAGTTCTTTATCAATGAATCAACGCCAGAACACGTTTTCAGTGCGATAGAATAAACAAATCGGTCGTGGGAAGCCTGTGTCAGATCAACGGTTAATAATGTTCAATCGAGGCCACAGTTATACGAATGTGTGGGGGGATTTTTCCTCACTCTATGTGTGAAGTTTGGTCATAAACCGACGGTCTGAAATTCTCAACTTCGTGTAAGAGCGGATGACCCAATTCAGTTAAGTTTTAACTTCTTCCTTTAGGGTATTTGTACTTCTCATGCACTCGTCCCTTTGCTCAAGTTAAGAGGTTTTGGAGACTACTCAAGTCTGACTCCCGCGATGGACGTCGAACCCAGTAAGACGGACATTTCTCTATAATTTTAAGGCTAGTGGACCCTTGACGTACAGTATAGGTTCTTCACGGAGCTTCAAGGCACTCCCGAGAGAGGCGGTCCCTCGAAATTTCACTCGAGTTATCAGATGGTGGTACGTTAGTGCACTTGTGATCCTGAACCACATTTATTGGTAGGAATGGTGACCCGAACTTAATTTTTCTAATGCTAAGTACTAATGCACACCTAGTCGTTGCTAGCTAGTCGAGTATGGCCCTCGGGGCGGTCCTATCTGTGGTTGAACTCGGCTCTCAGTACGGAGTTTTCCAAGACGTTACACTGTGTGACCTTATGAGCAACTTGGATGACAAATAAATATCACTATGGGCCCTAAGAAGATTTGCCATTATACCCATTGTTTCTTGTGGTATGGTTCATTTGGAGTTTGGATATTATGTAAATTTCGGCTTCATCCCTAAAATTATATGAAAAAAATAGATGGATGACATGAACAAGACATACATTCATGGTAGGCCCCATTGAGTTTATTATAGTGTATTGAGTTATGCAGTATGCAATTTGCTTCCTCGTACTTATAGAGTAAAGAAGTTTCTGATCAAGTTGATATTTTCCCTTTTATCTATGTCCATATGACCTTACGAACATGTTGGATGATAAATAAACATTAGTATTGGCTAGAGTTGTATATGAGCTGAACTAAGTTGAGCTTAGCCCAACTAGGCTTGGCTTGGCCGGCAGGCTACCCTAACTCGAACTCGTATCAGCTCAGTCCTTAAGCTCAATTAGCCTGCTCAGCTCTACTTGGTTCGATTAGCCCAGCTTGAGCCAAGCCTGAGCTCTATCTTTCGAGCCGAGTTCAAATTCAAGCCTACAAGCTAAGTTTGAGTTTAGGTTTTAGGATTTTTAATATATATAATATATAATTTATTTAAATATATACAAAATATTTATATTAAGTGAATAAGCTGATCCGAATCGAATTGATTCGAACCAAGTCGAGCTCGGTTTATGTCATGCCCCAAACTCGGAAACTAGGCTCACAAAATTTTCGATCGCCGAATCCAGTGCCGACAACCTCCGTAGTACCCCATTCTCGGCTCCCAGCGTCATACGCCATATTCCGATCCTGCGATCCTACAAGGAGAATTTTCAATGTGTTTTTGTCTCGTAATAAGCATAACCACAAGTTTACCCAAATCACAAAGGCAACATCATCATCACATATCCACTAATATGATCATTTGGATACAATGCTGAAAGGAAAATACATATATCGTAATCAAAGCTCCAGAGGACAGCTGCACGCCACAAGCTCAACGCTGCTGCAACCTAACACCACCTGCACACATCTATCATGCATAAACTTACAAAAGCTTAGAAGGTAGTGAAAGTGTGTGCCCAAGATAAGTGTCAAGTATACCATAAAGCCCATAAATCATACATTATCAGAATAAGCGGAAATACTGACAAGGTTATGAATCATACGATATCAGAGTAAGCAAAAATATACTGGTAAGTCCATGAGTGCTATCAACCGTACCAAGGCTATACGATACAAAACATAACAAGACAATAACAGATGCTGAGGATACAATGCAATATGCAAATTCTGACGAGCCACGAATACCATCAACCTCATCTAGGCCATATAAGTGCAAAAACATAGTAACTCAAAATGCTAAGTACTGCGGATGCAATGTAATATGCGGTGCGAATGAAATAACTATGCTAGAATGTGAAATCGGGATGATAGTACGTAGTATCGCAGGCTACGGGGTCCACTACAAGGGACTTTTACCCAAACCAGTCTCTTACCTAAATTCGGATAGTTTGACTCAATGTGGTAAACTCCTGATCTCAGGTTAGTCGCGCGCCCAACCGAAATCCTGGCCATGCGAAGGTACACGTAACAAATAGTTACGCGCCACCAGCCCGAGTGGATAGTGAATGAATGAAGGAATGGATATGCAATTCTTGCTCAATAAGTCCACATATCAGTAGGTTGCTCTCTGGGGGAAATCACCGGGGTCTATTACACTCGACACCGACTGCCTCCTCCCTAGCTGCATAGCCCAACAAGTGGAAGAGACCTTACTATCCGCCTAGCCAGCAGTCTGCCAATATCTACTCGGCTCGTCGATAGCGGACCCATTTACGAGCTGGTCATACTCAGCCTAGCTTTTAGCCCCCTCACTCGGGCGGATAAGGCCACACCCCCTCCCAACTGACCACGACACAGTAGGAGACGCGACTTACTGGTATTCGGCACTCGGGCACTCATGTTCCACTCGGTTTTGACGTTGGGGTTTCTCCTGGCTTCGAAGGCAAGGACATCCTAAGTGCCCATAGTGCTATAACCAAATATTTTCGGTGTCCCATCTAGCCATCCACGATGTGCTTGTAGAGGCTACGACCCTGATGTCGCTAGGACGTACAATGATCAAGTCACACATATGCAAGATGCATGAGTCACACTATCTAGTCATGCAGCAATCCTGTGCGTACTGCAAGATTATGTGGGGCACTCTGTCTCATAAGGAGTCTCGTAAATTGTCTGCCCAATGACGTATGCTATGATAAAACATTCCTCATATCAGGCATATAGATGATGCATATGGGCATGAATCATGGAGTTATACTAAGCATGTTATATGGTAATGAACTATCCTTACAACGCAGATGGGCCTAGACGGCTTACACACAACAATATGGCCTATCAATGGGCCCTAAGGAGAGTTATAATGTGTACATTTAACCATCATTGTACTTGCAATGTGGGCGTCAAACCATCATTGCTCCCAAGGCATTGTCCGTCATAAAGGTCAACACATAAACCACGGTGGAATCACATTCAATGGGCCTTATGTACATCCCATTGGGCCTCAACCCATGTGCTTCCAATACATCAAATGGGCCTTATAAATATCAAGGTGGGCCTCCTCAAATGGGCCTTATGTATATACCAAGGTGGGCCCCAATAGATGGCCACAAATATATCAAGATGTGTATATATATATATATATATATAATATATATATATATTATATATATATATATATATATATAATAAATGAATTATATCAAAAGATGAATTGGACCGCACTCCAAATAGTAGTGACAATGATTTTCACCATTAAAAATATCCTACAGGGGCCCACCGTTATTGAATGGAACTACCGTGGCCCTTAAGAAGTTTAAACGGTGAATGTCACTATTCCCACTATTTTTCCGTGGTGGGGACCCACTTGAACTAGGGATCTGACTCATTCTTTAGCCCTTGCCATAAAATGGGCTTTCAAGATGGATGGACAGTTTGGATGCAACACATGCATCATGGTGCGGGTCCCCTAGCCGTCCAGCAGTCCAGCCAAAGTGGCTGGACGACATGGATAAAACACATACATCATAGTGGTCCCCTATCTAACGGTGTGGACAGTGTGGGTACAACACATACACCATGGTGGGTTCCACGTGGGGCCCACCATAATGTTTATATGTCTTCCAACTTATTGATAAGGTCTGCCTGACCTGGATGAAAAGAAAAACAAATTTCATAATTGATCCAAAACTTCTATCAACCCGAAAGGTTTCAATGGCTGACGTTCAATCCAAACTGCTTTGGCGGGGTGGCCCACCTGATTAACGTGTGGATGGCACGGGATAAAACACATACATCACTGTGGGTCCCACCGTCCAGCACTATGGACGGTGTGGACAAAACACAGCCACCTCTTCATAGTGGACGACAGGAACAAAACACATACATCATTGGGTGGGTTCCACTTGGGGCCCGCCATAACGTTTATTTGTCATCCACACTGTTGGTAAGGTCACACAGACCAGTATGAAGAGGAAAAAGAAATTCCATGTCAATCCAAAACTTCTGTAACACCCAGAAAGGGTTTCAATGGCAGCCATTCAATCCCATTATTTCCTGTGGTGTGAGCCACCCGAGTTCCACATACGGCTGATTTTTGGAGGGGACCAGCTTCCCTAAATGGACCATCAAATGCACGGTATGGATGTTCAAGACACATCATGGTGGGGCCCACGGCAGGGACGTGGTCCCTGCCTCCTTTCACGTCTAACCCAGCATGACGCAGCAACACCTGCTGCTTGGATGTTATATATATTATTTTTGTTATTTAAAAACCTAATTTTTTGGAGGTTTTTCGTAGGTGGGGCCCGCATCAGAGGAATCCGACCCCACCATTGGTCTCCAGGGCTCAAGACAGATCTATCAAGCCCAATATTTGGTATATTTTGGAGTACAAAAACAGCAGGTGGATTTCAACAATAGAAAATACTGTCTTCTATGTTATGACCCGCCAGATGATCGGATTGGCTTCCGTTTTTGGCTCAACGCTTAAAACGGGCTAAGGAATGGAATAGACGGCGTGGATTGGATTGATACATCAAGGTGGAGCCTGCACAAGTGGTCCACCTAATAGCCTTAAAATCATTTTTTTTTTTGCTGCAGTCAATACACCCACCATCTGTTCACATTTCACTTTACATTATGCAACCATGTCCAGCGTCCCTGGACGCTGGACGGTTTGCATACAATTAAAGTGGGTCCCATAGGGACGTGGCCCACTTAGATCAATTTGATATTTGTGTTTTTCCACCCATATAAGGTAGGGCCCACATGACTTGGACGGTTTGGATAAAACATACATCAAGGTGGGGTACATCTGAGTGGGCCATACAATCACATCATCACACAAAACAAATAAAAAGAGAGGGAGAGAGAGAAAGGGACACGTGATGATGGAGGGACCCCGGTACTATGAGCCCTCCCTTCCATGATCTACAACATACATCAAGTGGGTCCCATTACATGTGGGCCCACCGATCAAAATCAACGGTGGAGATCCTTTCTCCACCAAAATGCAATGGTCTAGATGGCCCTATTCATGCAAGGAAAATAAACATCATGATGGGGTCTATGGAGAATGGCCTCATCATGAGGATCAAGGTGGGCCATCGGCCACATCTTAGGGTCCAAAGTGAGATCCATACCATCAATCAGTAGGCCTCACTTGGTCCATCATAAAAACATGAAAACTAACCTATAGAAGCACCCACTGTTCGATCTTCTTGGTCCGTTAGAAAACCGATCTCCTTGTGTTTCACTTTGATGGAGGGTGATGAGAGTTGAATGGCTAGGATGAAGGTTTTTGGGATGGGAAAAGTGGGCCACATAAAGTCACTTTTCTCTCCTTAGAAATATTGGACGTCCACACTCTTTTCTCTCTTTGGTGTTGCTTGGAAGGTGTGGAGAGAGAGAGAGAGAGAGAGAGAGAGAGAGAGAGAGAGAGAGAGAGAGAGAGAGGTGAAGTGAGTGATGGGTGAGGTGAGTGATGTACTTGACATATATGGGTGTGTAAGAGAGGGTGAGAAGAGTTGACTTGGTGGTTGCTTGACTTGGGGAGAAAGAAAGCATTGATTGATTGATTTGAGTAATTGATTGATGGGACATATTGTAGAGATTCTCTTGGGATTGCAAACACGCGGTGTTTTCTTCGAAATAAATGCCGGCCCACAACTCCCTGCTAGGGTATCGGATCGGTACGTAAGACGCGGCGTTGGAACCGCGGCGATGGTGCAGTTGCAATGGTACAAGTCTCGAATTAAGCCGACTCAAATCTACAGGATACGACCTAGGGTCACGTACAAACATTGATTATAGGTCGCAAGTTGCCGGAATTCGACGGTAAGGATCGCGGCTATCGATGGAACAGTACGAACTAGGATATGGGTCTTACAGTTTAGCTTAAACTCTACTTAAAATTTTTTCAAGCTAAAAGAATCAGCTCAACTCGGCTCGAACCTAATTTCAAGCTTAACCGAGTCAAGCTTTTTCGAAACAAGTCGAGCAAGTTATCCTACATAACTTGTTCTTATATAGCTCTAAAATTTTTAACTCATGCTTTAAAATATTAAGGAAAAAAAATAAACAGATGACATGTACAAAACACATACATCCATGGTAGGCCCCACATAATTTATTATATTACACTGAGTTACGAAGTACATAATCCTCTTTCTCAAATTTTACCGACCGGACCTGACTCATTTGCACCCTAGTTTAGTCACTATTGAATGAATTATATTTTCAGGACCACAGTACTTTAGTATTATTGTAGACTAGCTACCCAAGCAGACCATCATACGTAGAGGAATGCTATATATGGTAATGTTATTCTTATTTTAAAAGATCGTATGATTGTGCTTGTGTGGGCTGTCCACATTAAGGGTATTAAAATAAATGAAAAAGAGCTTGTGTAGAAGTTGGTGAGATTTGATTAATATTTCCATAGATTTGAAACATTTTTCTAAGTCAATGGAAACAAATTTTAGGCTTGTGCTGATCCAATGTTTGAAACTTTTTGGTGGGGCCCGCCTTATGGTGGAAATTTCTAACTTAGTGACTTCCACCGTCAATGGAATTCCTAATTTATTATTTAATGATGAATGGGACTTGTATGGTGGTCCACTGAGGTTAGGATCTGAACTGTGTACTTGCGTTTTCATTTTGCATAGGTGAGGCCTGTGATCCAGTGATCAGGACCATTGGCGTGATTTTTCCTGGCCTCAATGGGCCATGCACCAAAAAATCATATGAAATTGGAAGATCCTAACCGTCCAATATTCGTAACCTTCTGTGGACAAATACCAATTGGATGGTTAGGATGTTCCATCCAAAGTGGACCCCATCAGGTTAATGGACGGGATCATTTTCCATGGACCCACTTCTACAGATTGAAAGTTGGTGATTTTTTGCCATGGTGAGCTGATGGAACACACGAGGGTAGCGGACGCCTCTAAAATATTAGAGATTAAAATATCTTTTTTTTTTTTTTTCCTTTTTCTTTTAGATTAAAATATCCTGGCCATCCCATATCCTTTCATTTATTGTTAACCGCTATTTTTAGGCCACTGATAGATCCAAGGTTCAAATCATCTTATTTAGGAATCTTTTTTAGATCATTCCCCATCCAAAATGAGATTCATCAAATGGACGGTTCTGATCACGGACACGTGTACCCCAGTCCCAACATTTGGAGTAGTGGTTATCTAAATCTGGCCATTATTGTGAGAGAATGAAAGGGGTGTTTTTGTCAAACACGCATTGACAATCTCGTACTCACCACGATTTAACCAGTCATTGGCTGAGCCATCGTTGTCAATCTCAACCGTTTAGATGGCAACGGTGAAAACAGCCCGTTGATTCTTCTCCCCCATCGTGGCAACGGTCCCCTATGCTTGATAGATTTGCAGATTTACAGCTTCACCCAACATCATTACAAGGATTTTACTTTCAAGGCAAGCATAGGGGACCCACGGCCCATATCTACTAATGCATTGGAGCTGTTGATTAGGTGGGCCACCCATGTAGGGACATGTAGGGACGAGAAGTTCCTTCACTGGGAATCTAGGTGGGGCACACCGTGATGTTTGTGAGAAATCTATCCCGTTCATCCGTTTTCCAAGCTCATTTTAGATCATAAAACCAAAAATGAGTTGGATCCAATGTCCAAGTGGGCCACACGAGAGGAAACAGTGGTCCACCGTTGAAATATTTGCATGGCCACAAGTTTTTTTATATGATATTTTGTTTTCAATGGAGGTAATGACGTAATAAACAGTTTGGATGACATATAAACATAAGGTTGGTTCTCAGTAAAGTTTCAACGGTAAAAATTTCTTTCCCCAATTTTTCCCATCGAATGACGTATTCAACTCATTTTTTGTTGCATGTCTTAAAATGAGCTCTCAAAACGGATAAACAGAGTGGATTTTCTACAAAAATCATGGTGGCCCACCCAGCATACTTGCGCAGCAACTTCCTTCTAGAGGCTTTCCCAGGAAATCCGCGTCCGGCGTGTAGAAAAGATTTGCAGTGATGAGAAATTAATCAAAGAGAATGCGAATTTCCTACAATAGGGAGATCGGCCGACCGTAAAACAAAAAGCTTTGTGGGGTCCACTATGATGTTTGTTTGAAATCTATTCCATTCATCAGTTGTAGTCGATCATGATAGAATGAGAATCCAAAAATCAAGCAGATCCAAAGCTTAAGTGGGTCACACCACTGGAAACAGTGAAGATGGACCCACATTGAAACCATCCTCGGATTCACCATAATTGTTATATGCCATCCAACCCGTTCATAATTAGGTGAGTCCTACCAGGAAGGGAAATCAGAAGCATCATCCTGATCTGAAACCTTGGTGGGCCCAAGGAGGTTTCAACGAAAGCATTTCCATCCCTACTCTTTCCGGTAACGTGCAATTAATGGACGGAGTGGATGTCACGCAGACATCACGGCATTGCATAACAACTATTCCCATTGCTGGGTCATCTGACGGTTGAGATTGTTCGGGTTATGGGCCATACAAGATGGGGCCCACTCCACGTGACTGATTTAAACCACCATGCACATCCCTGTATGTATCAAGGTTAAGGGAGGTATCGATTGGAAGTGCTCTTGCAGCCTACCGAATAGGGCTGAAAGTTGGGCGGGTTGGGGCGGGTTGGGGCTCAACCCTAACTCAACCCAAGGTTCCTATACCTCAACCCTAACTCAATCCAACCCAACCTTGAGTTGAGAATTCTCGACCCAAGCCCAACTCAAGTGGGCTCGGTCGGGTTGATAGGGTATACATGCTAATATTTTTGTTATTACATTAGCTTATTTTATTTCAATATAGGACTTATTTTTTATATCTATGATTTTATTAATTATATATATGATTATTTTTTATAAATAACTTCATTTTTTTCTTTAAAAAACAAGTTAAAATAAAGGATAACTACTCCTTTAAAAGTAACGTAGCATAGCATGCAATCTACTTGGGAGAGAGGAAATCCGACATATCCTGTTACCTTGAGTCCTCGTATAGGACATGGACAAATGAGACCTGGCATCACTGGTGTGCCTTCCATACAAACGATCTACACTCAATTATAATTTATAAGTAACTTATATATTCAGATTGGGTCGGGCAACCCGAGACTTTAACCCAAGCGCAACCCAAGTTTTATCGGGTTGGTGTGAGATCCGACCTAATATATGCTGCCCGAGCCTAAACCAATGTCAGGTCGGTCCCGCCAACTTTCAGCCCTACTACCGAACCCACGATTTCCTATCGGTGAAATTGACGTACCCTTGAAATGTAGGGCCCACTATTGTACGGATTGGATCCAGCCCGTGAATGAAAGGACCGAGATGCATGAACGGATTCAGTACGGAGTACCTAGTATACTAGATATCCTCAAAAAGTCGCAGTGAATATGTCATCTTACACGCAACTCAAAATAACATGAATAACGCATGGAAACTGAAAATTTTCAACCACGCACGTGGCGTTATTGTACGGTATACGAAGAGTCGTTATAGGATCCATCACTAATTTTACTTTGACTGCGATCAAATGGATGGTTAGGATTAGCTTGATCAGGGAGGTTTTATTTATAGGTTCCATCCACAATGTGCCACACTTTGGATGGTCTGGATGGCCCCGCATGAGTGACACGTGTGAGGAATTCAAGTCAACCTCCTTTCTAAAATGGTGGCGAACTATCATGGGTGTAAAAAAGTTGTTGAGTCCACGCGTGCATCCACAGAAAGCACACGTGCCAACATGAACCATCATGCGATATCCGAGCTTTCCAACACGTGGGGGCGCACTATTAATCTGCAATGTTGGCACGTACGGATCGCTATGGCTCCACACGCGGGGAGAGGATAAGGTGAGACCCCGGCCTCACCCAAGACGGTGCGTCCCTTACAGTGGGGCCCACCATGATGTATGTATTATATATCTACGCTGTCCATCCGTTTTTCCGGATCATTTTAGGGAATTATGAAAAAATGAAGCAGATCCAATTATTAGATGGACCATACCATAGGAAACAGTGGTTTATTGACTATTAATCGGCCAAAAAAGTTCTGGATCAAGCTGAAATATTTTTCCACCCTTCATCCAGGCTTATGTGACCTTATCAACAGATTGGATGTAAAATAAAAATTACGGTGCGTCCTAAGAAAATTTTAATGGTAGGTCGTTCATTCACCACTTTTTCCTATGTTATGGTCCATCTGATAATTGGATATGCTTCATTTTTGGCGTAATTTCCTAAAATGATCTGGAAAAATGGATGAACGGCGTGGATACATAATACATACATCAAGATGGGCCCCACGGTCAGAGCTGCACCGCCGTGGGTGAGTCCAGGGTCTCACCTAATCCGCTGGCTTAGCTAAAACCCGTCCAGGAAAATAGAAAGATATCTCCGTTTTTTGTGGCGAGAAAAGGGATAAAAATAAAAGGTATAGAGTTGATAAATACACCCATTGATTTCATTTTTGGTAATACAGAGTACAAAGTTGTACTACTGTTTTGTCACTAGTAGAAAAAATTAAGAGGAGTTATTAAATAGGAAGGATGTACATATCAATATACGAAATCTAAACAGTCTTTTCTCGGTCGACGATGGCGATACTCCGCAGTTAACGGTCAATATTCTTTTTGAGAATCGGTTCGGCAGCGGCCGGTCATCTCAACCACACGCTACCATTAGCTGCATTAGTGCATCTTCGCTCTTCAAACACAAGCGCCACACACGTGTTGACGTAGCATACTTGTTTGAGATCCGGAACGTTCATCAGGATACTCCTTCGAGAATAAATCCTGATATGAAAATTTAGATTGTACCGTTCATCAAGAGGGCCACACTTGTAGATTGAACATGGACGGTTAGTAATCCTTTTCAGAGATGGCCCAGATAATTACTGCGCAGATCTTTTTTTTACGGTAATACCTACTATGGAACCTCATGATAAACAGTCCAGATCGTCGCGCCGGTGGGAGACAGTGCTTGGCGCAGAAAGGCTCATATTACGGTGGAATTACAAATAAGGGCCCACCGTTCATTTATTTACAAATAAGGGTCCATCGTTTATTTATTTACAAATAAGGGCCTTCCTTGGAAGATATGGTCAAAAAGCCCACAATTCACGGGCGCGGATTAGGCGGGGCAGTGGGAACAGCTGAGTGGGGGATGCCCTGACAGGGGCCCACCTTGATGTTTGTGTTCTATATCTACGCCGTCCATCTGTTTTACCAGATCATTTTATGTCATGGTCTCCAAAATTAGGCAGATCCAAATTTCAGGTGGACCATACATTAGGGATTGAATCCACACCATTAAAAATTTCTTCGGGGCCACAAATTTTAAATCAAGCTGCTATTCTGTTTACCCTTCGTCCAGGTCTGGCCTCATCAACGGTTGGATGGCGAATAAACATTACAGTGGTCCCTAGGAAGTTTTTAATGGTGCGTGTTCTATCAACACTCTTTTCCTGTGGTGGGGTCCACCTCAGGTTCGGATCTATTTCAATTTTGGGTCAATGCTCTAAAATGATTTGGAAAAACGGATGGACGGCGTGGATATAAAACAAATATATAGAGGAAGCCCACGGTCAGACTCCACCGACTAAGTACTAATCTGTCATCCGTACGAACCGTACCGCACCTAGTCCGTGCCCGCATTTTGACTTTGACTGAGGAAGAAGTAAGGGAAAGGGGGAAACGGACGTAACTTGCGTCCTACCCCCGCCCGGACGGTAATCCGTCCGGGCAGGATCTGTGGGGCCCAACGTGATCTAAGTGTTTTATCCACGCCGTTCATAGTTTTTCTCAGATCATTTTAAGTTATAATCCAAAAAATGAGTAAGGTACAGGGCTTAAGTAGGCCACGAAGTTGGGATTGAACGTTCACCATTAAAAACTTCTTGGGAGCTGGGGAAGTTTCAGATCAAGCTGATTTTTTTTTTTTCACTTCATCTACGTCTACATGACCTTATTAATAGGTTGGATGGTAAAAAACCATCACGGTGGCCCTTAGAAAGGTTTCAACGGTGTGTGTCATTATCACTGCAGCTTCCTTTGGTGTGGTCCACTGGAGATGTAGACCTACTTCATTTTTATGGTGATATCTTAAAATGATATGATAAAAGCGATGAACGGCGTGAATAAAACACTTACATCACGGTGGGCCCTACAGAGCCCTGCCCGGACGGATTACCGTCCGGGCGGGTGTAGGACGCAATCGCCTCCGGAGGAAACAATGTCGATCAGGTTGTGAAATGACAACTTCATCCTTTTCGCGACCATCTTACCCGAGGTCGGTGGATCTTGTCTGTGGGACCCACGTTGGTATATGTGTCTAATATCCACACCGTACATCCATTTCCCCATACCATTTTACAATAATAGCCCAAAAACGTAGGAGATCAAAATCACAGGTGGACCACATAACAACAAACAGTAGCGATTGAACATCCACCATTAAAAGATTTTTTGGCTACCGGAATGTTTAGTGTCCATCCAACCTAAAGGACCACACAACTATCAGCTTGATCCGAAACTTTTGTGAGCCTCGAGGAATTTTCAACGGTCAATTACTACGTGGTGTGGTCTACTTGAAATTTGAATCTAACGTGTTTTTTGAGTTCATACCTTAAAATGATCTGGTGAACGCATACAGCAGGTATCCAAAAAAGTCCATTGTACAGACGGGATGAATAAACCTGCCACGTGTCAGGAATTTTAGGCAAAATCTCCTTACGCTACTTCCTAACCTTATTTCAAAAGATATGGCATCTCGACCATTAATCAGGTGTGTCCCACCACACTGAAAGGAGGAAGTTCATATGTTCTTGAAAGTTAGGTGGGGCCTATCATGATGTTTAGGAGAAATTCAAAAATGCATACTAAAACCTTCTGGATGTCTGCATGTGATGTTAATATGCCATCCTAACCGTTCATAAGGTCAACTGAAAAAACAAAAATATCAACATGATCCATGACTTTTGTGCCCTGAGAATGTTTGGACAATGGAAATAAATTCGAGTAGATTTCTCTCAAACGTCACAGTGGGGCCCACCTAACTTCCAATCAAAGGAACATATTGCGATTAGGGATTAGGGTCTCAAGCAATCCACGTCCAATATCTGTTGGCCCACCTGTCATGTGGGCCCCGCATGTACGTAGTTATGCCAGTTTTTTCTATCAATTTAAGTAACTTTTCATGCATGTGGACGACTTGATGTATGCCCTATGTCACATGAATTGGGCTGATAGGGTGAATAGGATGAGGAATGCATTTCTTGCTTACTGCTTGAGATGTTGAACATAGATCTTGGTTTTAGTGGGCCATGTGCGTAGATAGATCAGGATTAAAAATTCATTTGAGATGGATAGTCTTTGGTGATTAGTTTTTCTTAAAGAATGCAATTTCATTTTGGTCATTTCTGATATGACCCACTTTCCCACCTAGGGTTTTGGCTGTATTGTGACATAGTCATAGTAGGAGTAGGATTTGACATTTTGTAATTTGAAACTACTTTTTTTTTTTATTTTTTGGAAGATGAAAATGCCTATTTACTACTTATAGGGTGAGCTCTGTCTCGAAAAATTCAAGTTTTATTTATTTATTTATTTATTTACTTTAATTACGTGTCCCACAAAAAATTGAAATTTGGCTCATACCTTGAGTGATCTAATCCGTTCATTTTAATTAGACAATCGTGAACCTAAAGGAGGGATTTTTCTGTTTTTTATTTGAAGATGTTTGTGGCGCACAATTATACTAACCTTGTGCATTAATTCTAAACTCTTTTTTTTTGTATGGTCAATCTATAATGAGATTTGTCCTCAAACTTGAGCTAGTGACATGAAATTTAAACTCTTTATATGTGGACGGGTTGAATTTGTTTCAGGACAACCCAATTGACTCCACATAAGATGTGGCTAGGTTTAAACGACGGGGCTCTTACCACACGAGGGTCATTTAGTCGTTTCATTTTTCATTCTTTATTTCTTTTTCAATTGGAGATTGTAGACGATGGATCCCGGGGTGCGAAATCGAATCTTGCTTCCACATGTGCCTTCTTTTCAAAAGGGCTTCGTGCTGCGATTGAAAGAGTGTTCTGTTTGACAAAAGTCGCCACTAGCTAGTTGTTCATCTCTACAGTTGGCTAGAGCCTATACAAATGTTAAGAGGGAGGATCCGGAGATTCTCAATCCTAAGATGATTTTGTGATATGCGATTAAGGATTTAGGGTAAGGGTTCATAGTTATAGAGAGGGAATGTGTTAGGCACCCACTTTACATGTACTTTTGTACGGTTTCAACTTTAAAAGATTTTACTATTCTTGAGGGTTAAGGATCAGTTCTCATGCATGAATGATGCAAATGTGTGTGTGATGTGGTGTTGAGTACAAAGTTTATGATAGGCTTAGGTTCGGGCTAAAGAAATTCAACCAAAATTTTCCACTTGCCAAAGCAAGTGACCAGTCCGTACAAATTTCTTATGAGTGGGATCTTACTAAATCGGCAAGCCACAAAGCATATGTTTATACCGACCGGGTTCAAGATGCAATATTGTGCAG
This sequence comes from Magnolia officinalis, assembly GCA_021015155.1. Lineage (NCBI taxonomy): Eukaryota > Viridiplantae > Streptophyta > Magnoliopsida > Magnoliales > Magnoliaceae > Magnolia > Magnolia officinalis. The sequence goes on from JAJHSJ010000011.1 coordinate 66,796,461, forward strand.
AAAATGATAAACTTAATGAGCAAAAGGAGTTGAGAATAGAATGAATATTACACGATACTAATGCTAAGGTTTAGACGAAACATATTGAAAATTGAATGGTAAGATGGATGGTAGTGATGCAAGGATTGGATTGAAATGTGGATGGCTCAGGTGGCTCTAGATTAGACTAGGCTAAGTTAGACTTGGGCTGGAATCTTTCCTATAGCTCTTTCCTCTCCTTGATGGATGGAGTGGAGTAGCAAGATAATGTTGGGGGCCTTGCACAAAACCTTAAGATCTAGCCCTCCAGAATAAACTAGAATTATGGATAATAAAGCAATGAAAACAATCAATGCATCAATCACACACCACACAAGAAATTTTTACGTGGAAAACCCTCAAAGAGGTAAAAACCACGAGACCTCGTCCAGATCAACAATCCACTATGAAGTAGAACGTTACAACCTTCTTCACTCACGTAGGAGTGGATAAACAATAAGAGAAATAGAGAAAACGGAGAGATCTAACCGATTACGAGGACATAGAAGCGCTGAGATATAGATTGCACCGTAGATAACCTTCATGAGCAAAACCTCCCTTCTATAAGCTTCCTCTCTCTCTTCCTCTCTCTCTCTCTCACACACCTTTGATAGCCCTAAACCCTTTAGCAAATCCCTTGTAAAGCTTTAGGAAACCCTCTCATCATTACTTAGAAAACCCTAGGCAACCCCTTTTATAGTTTAGGAAACTTCCCTTTCGCATCTCAGTTGCGAAAGGACTCAAGTCCGCAGTTTCGCGCAAAATCGCGGAACAAACTGCGTAACCCACGACTAGTCGTGGAGAGTCCACAACCGGTCGAGAGCCACCTACGACTGGTCGAGGACCTCCTATGACCGGTCGAGTACCCCGGAATAAATTATTTCAAACTCGCTTGACTTTGAGTCGTACCACGACTCGAACCCACGACTGGTCGAACACCAGCCCACGACCGGTCGAGCAGGGCTCACGACCGGTCAAAGACGGGTCAAAAAAACCTATCAGATAAGACTTAAGGGATGGATAATGAAGGCTTTGAAAATGAGAGAGGATAATTTGAAATGTGAAGTAAGGGGGTTATTTATAGTCCCCCGGCCTGATTTCCTTACAATTCTTGTCAAGTTTAAGGTTTGGATGATTGAGATTTGAGATTGCCATGTGACATTATCTCATGTGTTAGATTTGATGACATATGGTATAATTTTGGCACAAGAGAGGGTTTAACGGAGTAATTTAATTTTTTGCACATGCTTGAAATTTGTAAAGGATTCAATTGCACATGGATGACCAAGTGGCCAAAGTACAGACTGAGTCACATGGCGAGTGGCACCTTGGGGGTTGGTTGTACAAAGCCAGCCTTTGAGTTTTGGTAGGTGAGCTCTTCCACACATGTCGGGAGCTCTGGACAAACGTGGGTGCTTTGTTGTCTTCTTATATACTCTAATTAGGCTTTGAAGTAGACTTAGACTAAATGGGTTTTAAGCTTGGTTTGATAAGGTGAGTTGATTGGGTATGCCGACCAGGTGAGCTGACTCAGTGGGTTTCAGGTGGGTTTGTCTGACTAGGTTGACTAGGTTTAGGGTTGGCTTTTGGGATTCAAGCTTTTAGGGTTTGGTGTTTGGCTTAGATTAGGATTTGGACTTGGGTTTAGGGTTTGGGTTCCGTTCAATCTCAATCAGTTTATCGGCTTAGGGTGGGGTGTCTACAATGGGAGAAGGGTGTGGAAGGGAGGATGGTGTTTTTTTTCATTCATTTCCTTCTTCATTCCTTGATTTCTTTTATAGTCGTTTTTTTTTTTGGATTTTTTTGATTGATTATGAATCGTTAGAGTTTGTGAAAGAGCATTCACCCATTTATAGCTATGGGTGAATGCTCTAATGGATGAATTTCTATAATGAAATTATATTGTAATGGATGAATTTTGCAATGTAAGAATGTTATAATGGATGAATATGATGAATGTTGGAATACATGAATATTGTCATGGATGGTTGTTGTAATGTATGATTTTTTTTGTAATGGAAAAATATTGAGATGGAAGTATATTGTAATATATGAATGTTGTATGGTGAATCATCAATATTTACTGTCGATCACGTGTCTTTTATGTGTGGATCGCCAATATTCAATGTAGATTGTCAATATTTACCGTGAATCGCCGATATTCATTGCGGGCTACCGATCCGACGAAAATAGCCTTAATGCCATCGTTATTTATTCGATTTGGGTGCTTATACTCATTGGAAAGAAAATTTAATGAAATTTCAAATATATTTGGAATCACCTTATTTTGACATCATTTGATTGCCTAAAAGTTGGCCCAATGTTGATAATTGGGCTATTGATTCAACGAAAATGGCCATAACTTCCTTGTTACATATGTAATTTATGTGATTTTAAAGTCATTATAAAGATAATTTGATGACTTTCAAATAGATTCAGAATAATCTTATTTAGACATTATTTTATTATCCAAAAGTGGGCCTAAATTAGGTTTATCATTCACTGTAGATCACTGATATTTAATGTTGCTTACTTTTGGGTAATCAAATGATGTCCAAATGAGATGATCCTAGATTCATTTGAAAGTTTATCAAATTATATTTCGAATAAATATAAGATTATCTAAATCGAACATGTAACAAGGGAGTTATGACTATTTTTGTCGAATTGGTGGCCTATGGTAAATGATGAACTTTGGGTCCGATTTTGGGCAATCAAATGGTATCAAAAATGATATAATTCTAAAGCTATTTGAAAGTCCATAAAATTACATTTTCAATAAGTACAAGATCACAAAACCGAACATATAACGAGGGAATTAAGACTGTTTTCGTCGGATCGATAGCCCACAATGAATAACAATGATCTATAGTGAATATCAGTGATCCACATTAAATATCAACGATCTACACTGAATATCGTCGATCCACAATGAATATAGTCGATCCATAGTACATATCAATAATCCACCATAAAACATTCATTCATTACAACATGCTTCCACCTCAACATTATTTCACTACAAAAATTCATCCAGTACAACATTCATATATTTTAACATTTATCACATTCATCCATTAAAATCTTCATACATTATAAATTTTATCCATTACAATATTTAACCATTATAAAATTCATCCATTATAAAAAAATATTTATTAGAGCATTTTTCTGCACCCTTCTCCATTTGACAAACTCTCATCATTCATACTCAATAGTAAAAAAAAAAACTCAAAAAATAATTATAAATGAAAGGAAGAATGAATGAAACAAAGAAATACCATCCTCACTTTCACTCTCCTCTCCTCCCGTTAAAAAAACCAATGAAGGAAGAATGAAAAAAATTCTTGGTGGGGTCCACATTTATTTTTAAAAGAACATTTATCATTTTTCTACAAGAGCCCACTACGTGAGTGACAACTGTGTTAAATGGGCATTTTCATACTTTAAAATCTGAACATTTTTGTATTCTAAAATCTAAAAAAGTGATTTCAAAGCTACATAACTTTAAATCTAGTCCGTATAAGCTCCGTATAAGCTACTACCATGACCTTACAAGGATATGTAGACCAAAAACTGAAGGTCGGAGTTACCCACATGGAGCCCACCTTGATAAAATTTGTTGTATATCCACACGGCTCATCTGTTTTGTCAGCTCATTCTCCAATGTTTTCCCAAAACTTTAAGTAGATCCAAATCTCCAGTGGACCATGCTTATTATAAAAAGGGGTGACTGAATCATTAAAAAAGTTTTTGTAGGGCAACAAAGTTTTGGATCAAGCTTATCTTCATTTTTTCCCATTCTGGTTGATCATATCAACGTATTGGATGGAAAATCAACATTATGGATACACTTACGGTGGGCCCTAGGAAGTTTTTAATCTTGGGTGTTCGATCATCACTGTTTCCTGTGGTGTGGTCCACTTGAAATTTGGATCTGATTAATTTTTAGGACCACATCCCAAAATGGCCTGGAAAAACAGATGGACGGCGTGGATATATAACACATTCATCAAGGTGGGCCCCACACGGTGAGGTAACACCCATTAAGGTGGCGAAGGGGTCACGCGTTTTGTGCTGGCTGATCGGTGCAGGACAGGACGAGAGTGAGACATTGAGAGAAGGCATTGGTTGGGTTAGGTTAGGATTTTGGAGTTAATGTGTGGTGGGATCATAGCTTGCAAGCCAGGCGAGTTGACTCGGGACTTGACTGAGTCAACCCGGTCTGGTCACCTACCTGCTCACTGAGTCAGGAGAACTAAGCTGCACTAGAGTCGGGCCTGGTTTTCCCTTTCCCTTTTCTTTTTTATTATTATCATTATTATTTATTTTTTGGTATTTTTCAATATATATTTTTAATAAAAATAATTGACGTGTCTGGTTGATCCACGTGTCGACTCAGTCTGATGACCGGACACGGATTCCTGCGCAAGGATGCTGAGTGGGGCCCACTGCAATGTATGTGGGAAATCTATTCCGTCCATCCGTCTTGAGAGCTCAATTCAGTAAACGCAACCGAAAATGAGGTGGATTCAAAACTCAAGTAGGTCACACGGGAGGGAAAATTAGGGAAAGAAATTACTACCGTTGAAACCTTCTTAGGCTCCACCTTGATGTTTATATGATATCCTAACCGTTTTATAAGGTCGTTCCTAATGGGATGAAGTGAAAACACCCAAAATATAGCCTGATACAAAACTTTCATGGCCATAAGAATGCTTCAACGGTTCTTACTGAATGCCCACTTTTTTCTCACGTGTGGCCCACTTGAATGATGATATATACCTAATTTTCGGTCTGACAACCTAAATTGAGCTCTAAAAACGGATGGACGGGGTGGATTTCTCTCAAACATCAAGGTTGGCCCACCCAGCATCCTTGCGCAGGAACTTCCTGCGAAAGGGTTCGTCAGTAAATCCGCGTCCTGATGACCGACTGGGTGTAGTCGCCAGTCGGTAAACTGCGAGTTGGGTCATATTAAAATTCATTTAATGCGCAGAAGAGTATTTATGTAATTAATTAAATGCAACGGAACATTCGTACGCAAGCTCATCTTCAGGGGCTATTTTCATTAACAATGTAAAGGTGGGGTTTTTATTTGAAAATAAGAAAATAGGTACTTCGTTGGAATTTCAACAAAAGATAGGCACTTAAATGACAAAAACCCAAATAAATATAACCGGTTTAGGCCGCCGTAGGACGGAGGATTTTTGGTTGGGTGGGTCCCACGAATACAAGTCAATACCACTCCAGTCAAAACCGACTCCATATAGCGCCGGTGAGCCCTGATCCAGTGAAAGTCGGGTGTATGGAATCAATCCTGCATCTAATCTGTGTGGCCCACATGTTGATCAGACCGATCCTATTGATTGGTGGTCCACATCACAAACAGTCCATTTAAAAGGCTGGATTGGAGTGATTTTGTGTCTTTAACCATTTTTTCTTTTGATTTGTCCTGAAAATTGGATGAGTTTTTTTGTCCATCCAAAATGGATGATCAATCAGAGAGTTAAAATTCTCTTATATAAGCTAGTTTTAGAGCTTACATACATCTAAGATGTGGTCCAGTGATTGAACGGTCTGGATCTCTCTTCATGTAAGACAACAAAGGGTTTCGTGGCTTTTACTTCTACGACTGTAGAAGTAGAGTCCTAAACCAATACGAAGTGGGAGCTGATATTTTTGACCCTGCTACTCTTCAGCGGAAAACTTTAAATACTCTGGCAGAGTCAGATCATGACACACGGGCGCATAGCAATGACATGTGAACTTCAAACGTGGTATATAAAAATTCAACTTAAAATTGCTATCCGGCTAGTGGGAACATTGGACATCATCGTCACCATTGTTTCAGTTAGTGTATGCCACGCGTACAAATCCTGAGTGCCTGTGTATGAACTATTAGACTCTGCGGAGAATCAAATAGCTATCATATTTTATGCTTTTGCTCCCTTTATTCCCTCCGTACTTGCTTTACCTTTCCCAATTTTCTGAGAAAAGGGCTGCGTTACGTGTATGAAAATCGAGGAACAAACCTCTCACGCACTTTCCTCTGTACGGTACACGTGGGAAACGTGCCTGGTGATATGTACCGTTGATCTAATGGGCCATCATGCTGATGGGCCGTATCCTGAAAGTTTAGCCGATTGGGTAGTGGCAGTCGTTCGATAATTAGGCTGAGAAAGGAATGGTGAGTGCGATGGGCCGCATTCGATCAGAAAACCTGAAATAAAATAGTCAATAGCTCCCTAATAAAATTGATTTGGGGTCATTTGGGAGCTTGTATTTCAATTTATTATAGAATCAATGTAAATTAAAATCATTAGTTATGTTTGAATAATTGTAATTAAATTATTGGAAATACATATGAACATATTTAATTCTTGCCATTAAAAATCCGTAGGTGGAGAGAGTGAGAGAGAATATTGGGACCCAAGAGTCGGTAGTAGTCAAAATTCAAGTAAAATAGAATCACGTAATTTTTATGTGATTTAAAGGTACTTAGAATCAATATAGAATAGAATAACATGATTTCACTTTGAATTTAAGAAAATGAAATTTTGGTGTATTTTATGTGAATTAGATTTCAATCCTAACCATCAATTCACATCAAAATTCTCTAACTAATTACATGTTACCAAATAACTGCCCTAGATGGTACCCATGTACTTTCCTTGATGCTCTCTTGTAACTCTAAAAAGATAGCCTGTCCATTATTATTAGAAAGTTTTATATTACATCTGAGGCCATTATATTACATCTGGGGCCACTATAATTGATAGAAGGCATTCAATCCGTTTAATGTATGTGCATGCTTAAATGCTTTCATAGCCCTATGATAAAATAAATCTTTCTTATATGATCTACATATTTTGAATGTGCACCTGCCCAATCTCTCTGATATCAATGCCTATAAATTGGTAATGGCCTACCCTCCTAACATGTTGGTACTAATGTGCAGCTATCCTGACCATCCAAATGGTGGATCCTGTTGTGAATGGATCATCATCTCTAAGATCGCACTGATCAAGCAATCCTAACCATCCAATTAATGGATATTAAATGGATGGTTAAGAAAAATAGGGTGATATAAATTCTAAGGAGAAATTCGGTCTTCTCAATGCATTTTTTTACTGATGTTCATCTACAGCTGGGCCAGTAATTTGGACGGTCTGGATTGCATACAACTAGGCCACCATGTGTATGGTTGAAGAGTTTCCCTATTCGGATTGAAGGGAAGAATCATCTGTTATGGGGCGATTCTTGCCATCGCGTACAGCGCTAGCAGATTCGGATAACGGATAGCTTTAAATAGAAGGCCACATTATGGACGGACAGGATCATCTTACTAGTATGATAATCAGAAACAGAACCCACTTTTTCCAGCCAAGTTACATGTGCACGATATCCAGTCCGCGAACAAGGTGGACCACACCATGATAATCAAATCAAATTAAAATCAGACTAATCCAATCGTTGATTGGGATACAGCATCGTAACCAATGCAATGCCAAAGGTATGATTTTTGTACTGCTTGGCCCACACAATGACTGGATCGGGATGATTTTTATTTTAGTTAATAGACATGGTGTGGCCCACCTTTTGCACGGATACGATATTCTACAGACGGTGTACGTTGGCAGCTAAGATATGGCTGTATCAGATCTGACGACACAACCGCTGTATTCTTTCTAATCAACCAATCATCCGGGCCCACGTCCACTGGAAAAGTGCAATGTTAGGTCCTGCAAGTTCAGTGGTGCAAGGGCACTTTCTGGTGACCTCTTAGACACGTGTCAAGCATATCGGTAGAGAGATCCTCATTGCAAATCACGATCCTTGACCGAAAAAAGGCCGGGTCCTTATCATCTGGGTCCACTGGCCACAAGAAAAATGGACGGGTAAAAGGCAACAAGCGATGGTCCACATCAATGTACGGCCCATCGGTTGAGTGGAGATGCGTGGCGTTCAATCCAAGGTACGAGGTGAGGCCTGACTGAGTGAGTGATCATATGCACCACACGTGTACCATGTTGCACGTGGGAGCGGCATAATTCACGGAAGTGCACCCGCAGGGGAGTGGATTAGGTGCGACCCGGGCCTCGCTGTAGATGGTCCGGCCCTTTCCATGAGTCTGACTTGATGTATGTATTCTAAATCCACACCGTCCATATCTTTTATCCGATCAAATTAAGACATGTGACAAAAAATGAAGAATATCCATATCTCAGGTGGACCATACAATCGGAAACACTAGTTATGCTCTACCATTAAAAGCTTCCTAGGGTCGTCTGTAAGGTTTTCGTAAGGTTTATTTTCCATCCAAACCGTTGAAAATGTCACATAAGGCTGGGTGAGATGTAAAAAAAATATCGGATTGAACCAAGACTTTTGTGGCCCATTAATGGTCAATCACCACTTTTTCCTATGTATAGTCCACCTGAGAATTATATCTGGTTGATTTTTGTGCTCACACGATAGAATGGTATGGAAAAACTGATGGACGGCGTGGATATTGAATAAATACATCAAGGTGGGTCCCACGGTATGGACCACGCTGGCGGCGCACCTAATCTGCTCCCACCCGTAGGATGGCGCGAATCGCTTTTACTTGTGGGGCCCAGGGAGATCGTTTTAGGATGGCTCGTGGTGGTGTGGAAGGTCCGCCTTCCAAGGCAAAAATGACTGGCACGTCACCGGTAAAAAGCCAAGGAGAGAGCATATATGCGGCCGGTGGTGGGCCCCGCCAAGTGGGAGAGTATATAATGAACAAAGGAGGCGTAGCAGCACTCAGAGAGAGAGAGACGGAGAGGAAAAGAAAACCAGTGCTTCTTCTCTGGTTTTTCTCCTCACATTATAGGGCCCTTTTTTAAGGGTTTCTCTTCATCGATTTCGAGCTCTGGCTGATTTTTCTCGGTTGTGAAAATGGGAGGAGAGAAGGGAATTAGTCTCGAGGAGATTAAGAACGAGACAGTTGATTTGGTAAGAGATCTAAAATCCCTAGCTCTCTGTTTTTTTTCTTATCTTTCTTTTTTGAAGATCTGTTGATTTCTTATCTTTCTTTAGCTGAAATTGCAGCTTCTATGGAGTTTTCTGGTATTTTTGTTGATTTTTTCGTTTCTTTTGGTGATTTTCTTGATTTTCTTTTGATTTATACTTATTTTAGGGTTCGAGATAGAATCCGAGAGTGAATTGCTGTTTCCTTTTATTTCTGGCGATTTTGATTACTGCTGCAGCCTTTATCTCTCTGGAAAAGAGGATTTTCCTTTTTTTTAGTTTGATTTTGTTGTGTTTTTTTTTTTTTTTTTTCTTTTGTAATGGAAATCGAGATTCTTTTTTGTATTTATCTGATTTTCCTTTTTGGTAATATCTCCAGATTAGTTTTCACCTCTTCTGTGTTCTGAAGCGCGAGGAGTATTTTATTTTTATTTTTAATTTTTATTGCGGAAAACGTATTTTCATGGGAATCTTGAAAGATCTGTGGTGGCACGATTCTTTCCGTCGATTTCGGAGTACCTGGAACCGATACGATTTTCTTCTCTCTTTGGATTGCTTTTCCCTGTTTGCAGATCGAGATGTTTTTCCATTTCTTTTGGAAAAGAGTTTTGAATTTTACATCGTTTTCGAAGAGTTCTTTTACTCTCTATCTGTGCTTCTCCGGAGATATTGTACCTTTCCGAGGTTGCGGGTTTTCCCTTTTTCCAATAGTATTCCCGTAACTCGCTCCGGAAGTCTGATTTCTCAGACGAAGAGACTGAAAAAAAAATCTTTGTATAGTGATAGAGATTTTTCAAGGCCGCATAGTGATTTTTCAACCACGCTTGCGATTTTTCAACGAGGCATGATATGATACGTGGCCCACATCATTTACCAGCACAGACGGTCAAGTAGGGCCGTGCTTCACTAATCCGCTTTCCACTACATGATATACTTCCAGTTTCGAATAATCCATACCAATCTCTTCAATGAGAAAATCTAACCCGTTGGATGGTCGATACGTGAAAATCAACGGTCCATACGCAACTGAAAAAAGGTCCTATATACGCAACAGCTGTCTGGATTACACCGGACCCGTACACACCTTAGAGATGCAGTCCGCCTTTTTTAATAGCTGGTTCCAATTTGCGTTGTTCTCCTCTATCTACGGCTTCGTTTGTTCGGGTGAACTACCGAGCGGGGCCCACCAGGATGTATGAGTTTTATATCCACGCCGTTCATCCGTTTTGAAATCTCATTTTCCGGAAGATGAAATAGATCCAAATCTCAGGTGGGCCACACCACAGGAAACAGTAGGGATAATAACACCCACCGTTGAAACCTTCCTAGGTACTACCGTAATGTTTATTTTCCATCCAATCTGTTGATAAGGTCACATAGACCTGGATGATGGGGAAAAACAAAAATCAGCTTGATCCAAATATTTTGTGGCGATCAGGATGTTTTTAATGTTGGACGTTGAATCACCACTTTTTCCTCTGGTGTGGTCCACCTGAGATTTTGATCTGCATCAATTAGCGTTTATAAACTAAAATGAGTTGGAAGATCGGATGTACGGTGTTGATATAAAACAAATTTATCACAGTGGGCCCCACAGTCCCGGAAACCACGTAATTGACCCCCTAACTCTGGTATCTGGTTTGACCATGTGGGTCAGTAAATACTCACTTCACCATGGATGGCTAGGATCATTGGTGCAAACTCATGCTTTTACCGTACGCATATTTTTGGTGGTGTTACCTCTTCAACGGCTCCGATCGTCCATAGGCATGTAAAAACTCTTCCCGTGCGCATGTAATAGATAGGCAGTCTACGAATTACTTTTTCATCAGCGCTTTCTAGGCGGCCGAATATTCTAGTCGTCAGATCACAAGTCCTGCGAGCTTTGCTTAGCCCGCACGCGTGTACAATAAAGCTCATGTAATAGCCACACATGTGGCTACGAGGCATGATAGGTCAGAGATCCAAACCATCCATCAGAAAGACACCATGATATTTATGACCTAATCCAAGATTTAGATTGATCCACTGGTCAGGTAGGCCGCAGTTTGCAAAACAAATGTATGGCTGAAGTTTCTAATCCATTTACATGTTTCTAATATTTGGGCCCACATGCTGAGTGGTCCATATTTTATTTTTGGGAAAACAATGAAGTTGGGAAAAACAACACCCATCCATTATGGCACACGTGTCGCGTGTACATAAGATTTATTGCACACGCGCGTATGCGTAACAAAGCACCAAGACCGGTAAGCAAGATTCGGCTTTGTGAAACCACAAGTCTGGTGCTTGCACTGCTGTTTTGAGATTGGCATTTGGGTACTTTCCGTGGTACGATTGTCTTACTGACCTTTTTTTTACGAAAACGTTGTAGCCACTTTCTCTAACGTGGGAAAACGACTTAACCTGAATGAAATCTACGCCGTCCATTAGTTTTTGTTATCTCTTTTTTAGATCGATCCAAAAAAATCAGGCTGATTCAACACCAAGGTGGGCCACCCCATTTAAAACCTCTAGATTCATGTGATATGGTCCATCTGAGTTATGAAATACTTTGATTTCTGGGTATTTCTTTCATCTTTATGAGGTACGGATTGGATGGCATATCAATACCGTGGTGGGCCCTATACAGAACTAAAGGTGGGCCGTCCCATCCCATCCCATCCCAACATATTCCTATGGTGTGGCGTGCCTGAGTGTTCGGTCATCATGATTTTTCGGTTCTACGAAAGCCTACCTAATGGGCAGGTTGGATTTCATCAAAGTTCCAGCCACATGGCTCCTGGATGCGAGATACGCTAGCTCGGCTCCAACGGTTGCACTTTTTTTTTTTATTACCACCGTCTCATCCATCAGACTGGTCCACCGCAAACATGCCTTGGTGTAGAAACCACGCCATCGCTACAGGCATTAGGTTGGGCATAATTGCATGGGATGAATGAACGGTCAAAGCATACGCGTCTTGTGAAACGTGATGAATGGGCCCCACCTGATTAAAGGCTGGCTCACGTCTGCTTGTATGCGGGTTAAGTCGTGCTGGCTCCCATTTTGGCTGAACTGTAGGTCCCCCTTCATGACTGCGGATTTGGCTGCATGTGGCTGTGTTATGCACACCCTATCAGCCATAGACACGCACCGTGGTTTGAAAGATCAAGCCCATCACAATTAAATTTGGTTGGATTGGGTCAGGTCAGGTCAGGTCAGGTTGGACTTTGGCCTGATGAACTTTAAGTGGGTCAATTCGGGCCATTGGTTGATGAACTTTAAGTAAATCGGTTAGCCCGACCCACTGCCATCCCCCCATTCGACGACTGTGCTCGCCAAGTTTTGGCGATGGAAGTCCATCATCCTCTTTTCTGTAAATAGTGCTGACCTCTGCTATTGGATATGTTCAGGAACGGATTCCAATTGAGGAAGTGTTCGAGCAGTTGAAATGTACCAAAGAAGGGCTGTCATCGGAGGAAGGAGCCAACCGGCTTCAGATCTTCGGACCCAACAAGCTAGAAGAGAAAAAGGTTCGTTATCTGTTACTCTTCACAACCATTTCCTCATCTGCTTTCTTCCCTTTTCTTACCTCGTTTTTTTTTTTTTTTTTTTTTTTGCCCCTCGAATATCTTATTGATATTGAAACTTTAAAAAATAAAATAAAATACAGGAAAGCAAAATTCTCAAGTTTCTGGGTTTCATGTGGAACCCTCTGTCATGGGTGATGGAACTGGCTGCTCTGATGGCTATTGGATTAGCGAACGGCGATGGCAGGCCTCCAGATTGGCAGGACTTTGTTGGAATCGTTGTCTTGCTGGTAATCAACTCCACAATCAGTTTCATTGAAGAAAACAATGCCGGTAATGCAGCTGCTGCTCTGATGGCAGGTCTTGCACCGAAAACAAAGGTACAGAGACTGTTAAAACAAAGATTCTGAAATTTGGTTGTACCCATTTCAGATTATCATATTTAAGCTCAATTCGTCTACTTAACTTTTTTTTTTTTTTTTTAAAAAAAACCTAATTTGTAGGTTATCAGAGATGGTCGATGGAGTGAGCAGGATGCTGCCATTCTCGTTCCAGGAGACATCATAAGCATCAAGTTGGGAGATATTGTCCCTGCTGATGCCCGTCTTCTCGAGGGTGATCCCTTGAAGATTGACCAATCTGCCTTGACGGGAGAGTCCCTCCCTGTCACGAAGAGTCCCGGGGATGAGGTGTTCTCTGGTTCGACTTGCAAGCAGGGGGAGATTGAAGCTGTTGTCATTGCAACTGGTGTTCACACCTTCTTTGGGAAAGCCGCCCATCTGGTTGACAGTACCAACCAAGTTGGACATTTCCAGCAGGTTCTGACGGCCATTGGTAACTTTTGCATTTGCTCAATTGCGGTGGGCATGATTGTAGAGATCATTGTCATGTACCCGATTCAACGTCGCAAATATAGGGATGGGATTGATAATCTCTTGGTTCTCTTGATTGGAGGCATACCTATTGCGATGCCTACTGTTTTGTCTGTGACAATGGCCATAGGATCCCACAGGCTGTCTGAGCAGGGTGCAATCACCAAGAGAATGACTGCAATAGAGGAGATGGCAGGCATGGATGTTCTCTGCAGTGATAAAACCGGGACGCTGACCCTTAACAAGCTGAGTGTCGACAGAACCTTGATTGAGGTGTTTGCAAAAGGTGTGGACAAAGAGCATGTGATCCTGCTCGCAGCAAGAGCATCAAGGACTGAAAATCAGGACGCTATTGATGCTGCCATTGTTGGGATGCTTGCAGATCCGAAGGAGGTATAACTCAATCCTCATGTCTTGGTATTCAGTTACTTATTTCTCGCTCAGAAAATTAAAATTTATGAAAGGAATGCCAGATAACTCATGTGTTGTGTACATTAGGAAGTAACACACCATATTTGAATTTTGAGTGATTGTTGGAAATTCCGAGACTCCATTGTCTATTCTTGGTTTTTTCATGTGAATCTATAATGTCCTTTCCTTAGGCTACATTTGGATACACAACATATTTGAATCGCAAATATTTAGATTTCTGTGGTTGAATGTGAAAGCAACATCATTGCATTTTGGAACCAACTCCAATATGAACAATAAGGAAGGTGCTCACAATTTGTTCATCTCCACAATTTATTTATCGAGATTCGCCAGTTCATTCAAACATTAAAACTTTGGGTTTGCAGCTGCATTGGCTAGTGGATCTTGAGAACATTAGCAATCTTGCCTCTTTCATAAACATTTGTGATTTATTTCTGTTGATTGACCAAGCGATGAAAGTAATGAAAAAAAAGAGTGACACACATGCATTGACAGAGCTACTAGAAAGGGCATACCCCAGATTTCATATATAAAGTCGGAGTGACTTTGATGCTGAAATAAGCTTATTTTATTTTTTGTTTGATTTCCAAGCAAACACAGAACATAGTACCTGTAGCAATTTTTTTAATGGTAATATATCCTGTCCATCTGACAGGCAAGAGCTGGTATAAGGGAGATGCATTTTCTTCCCTTCAACCCTGTGGACAAACGAACTGCTCTTACCTATATAGAGGCTGATGGCAGCTGGCATCGTGCTAGCAAAGGCGCCCCTGAGCAGGTACTAATTTTTCTTCTTAAATTTTTCCCAGTTCTCATAAAGATGGAAGGTATTTCAATATGGATTGGGCTGTTGTTCACTTTTTGTTTGGTCTCCATGAACAGATTTTGAACCTTTGCAACTGCAAGGATGATGTTAGGAACAAGGTTCATTCTGTGATAGACAAGTTTGCTGAACGTGGGCTTCGATCATTGGCTGTTGCAAGACAGGTTTGTCATAGTTGTTTTTCAGTGTCTTGTTTCTATCTCTGGTGATAAACTCCTCCTCTTATCATCGGTTCTATGCTTTGGCTGACAGGAAGTGCCTGAGAGAACAAAGGAGAGTCTGGGAACACCATGGCAATTTGTTGGTCTGTTGCCTCTCTTTGATCCCCCCAGGCATGACAGTGCAGAAACCATCCGCAGGGCTCTCAACCTTGGCGTGAATGTGAAGATGATTACAGGTAAATTTGGTTTTCTTTGCTTGTCCTTGCATTGCAATTTCCTTCCCTATTCACCAATTTACTTGCACCCTCTTCCATAACTTCAGGGGATCAGCTTGCTATTGCTAAGGAGACGGGCCGAAGGCTCGGAATGGGAACAAACATGTATCCTTCATCTTCGTTGCTTGGTGGAGACAAGGATGCATCCATTGCTGCTCTCCCCGTTGATGAGCTGATTGAGAAGGCCGATGGATTTGCAGGAGTATTTCCAGGTGACGTTTATAATTCAGTTCCTTCTTATCTTTTCCACGATTAGAAAAACCGTTCAGCTTATATTTTCATTTTGGTTTTTTGTGAAACAGAACATAAGTACGAAATCGTGAGGAAGTTACAGGAGAGGAAGCACATCTGTGGTATGACTGGAGATGGTGTCAATGACGCGCCTGCTTTGAAAAAGGCTGATATTGGAATTGCTGTTGCTGATGCTACCGATGCTGCTAGAAGCGCTTCAGACATTGTTCTTACTGAACCTGGACTCAGTGTCATCGTTAGTGCTGTTCTAACCAGCAGAGCTATTTTCCAGCGGATGAAGAACTATACGGTTAGATCTAATCTAATCCATGATCTCATTCTCTTAACCATCCCCACCTTTTTTCATCTAAACACTCTCCTTTTGGCTCCTTTGATATTTGCAGATATATGCAGTCTCTATCACCATCCGTATTGTTGTAAGTAGCGATAACAGCATCACTATCTGTGTCTTAATTCATCTTTCCTAATTGCTTGTATTGATTTCTTTTTCTCTCTTCCCATTCTTGCAGCTTGGTTTTATGCTTATTGCTCTGATTTGGCAGTACGACTTCTCTCCCTTCATGGTTTTGATCATTGCCATTCTCAATGATGGTGAGTGTTCTTCTATCAAAGAACCATGAAGAAGATCCAAAGTATCTTTTTTCTCCCTGAGTGATGGTGGGATTAAACTTGTTTCCTTGTGATGGAATTGATTACAGGAACAATAATGACAATCTCTAAGGATCGAGTGAAGCCATCCCCCATGCCAGACAGTTGGAAGCTGAAAGAGATTTTCGTGACTGGCATTGCTCTTGGCAGTTATCTGGCATTGATGACAGTCATCTTCTTTTGGGCAATGAAAGAAACCAACTTCTTCTCGGTAAGGTTTTCTTTCCCCTCACATTGCATG
The DNA here is from genome assembly GCA_021015155.1 of Magnolia officinalis. Taxonomy (NCBI): domain Eukaryota; kingdom Viridiplantae; phylum Streptophyta; class Magnoliopsida; order Magnoliales; family Magnoliaceae; genus Magnolia; species Magnolia officinalis. Next base: position 66,812,692 of record JAJHSJ010000011.1, read on the forward strand.
TGGCATAAAAAAAAATGTGCTGATTGGAACTGTTGGATGGCCATATGCCAAAATCAAGGGGAGTGAACTGTTGTCGCCAGTGGATAAGGGGCCTGCCAAAGGAACGGTTAGTGTAGTGGTCCACATTGACCCATTAAAACTCACCACTACTGGATGGTCGGAGCTGCCTAATCACTGGTTTTTGGGGGTATTGCCCATATAAACGGTGTTCCATCTGATCGACATACCAGATCGCCACATGCCAGTTGGTCATGTGCACCTTGGGGATGGAACTATTTTGAAATTCTATGCGTGTGCACCACATACTAACATCCATTAACGACAGAAGGAAATGAGATTTCCAAATCTCACTATTCCAAGATGGATTAGGTTCTTTATATATTTCCCTCATTATTGAATTCTTAAGCCTTATTTATTTATTGAATGCAGAATAAATTCGGAGTTAGGTCACTGAGGACTAACGAAAATGAGATGATGGCGGCCTTGTACCTGCAAGTGAGCATTGTGAGCCAGGCCCTCATATTTGTCACCCGATCTCGCAGCTGGTCCTTCATTGAACGTCCTGGGCTCCTTTTGGTCAGCGCCTTCATAGCTGCTCAGCTGGTAAGATCTCTACTTAAGTTCCTTTCCACTGACCGCATTAGGTTTCATTAAAAAATGCTCATTCATACATTGTTCTATAAACTAGAATGCTAAGCAAGGACACTTCATTGTACAATTGAGATTGGCCTGTGATTCAGAGACTGGCCCCATGAGTTGAAAGGGTATCTTGATCAAGTGGGTCCCACCTACCTCTCAGTGATTGGATTCATTCACCCGTAGAATACATCCAGCATGAGTGTCACCTGTCGTTCCCCACCAATTCAAAACCCCATCTGATAAGATCCATATTCAATTACTAACTGATTCTATTTTTCCAGGTGGCAACTCTGATAGCTGTCTATGCCAACTGGGGTTTCGCCAGGATCAAAGGAGTGGGGTGGGGCTGGGCTGGTGTCATCTGGCTTTACAGTGTGGTATTCTACTTCCCGCTTGACTGCTTGAAATTCGCCGTCCGCTATGCCCTAAGTGGAAAGGCTTGGGATACCCTTATACAGAATAAGGTATTAATCTATTCACCATAATCTACTCTCTCTCTCTCTCTCTCTCTCTCTCTCTCTCTCTCTCTCTCTCTCTCTCTCTCTCTCTCTCTCTCTCTCTCTCTCTCTCTCTCTCTCTCTCTCTCTCTCTCTCTCTCTCTCTCTCTCTCTCTATTAGAAATGTTCTCCTAGGAACCAGTCTGTAAATATCTTACATGAGAAGTCATTAGAACTCATCCCACTGATGCTGTTGTTGTGGTTGTCTGTCTACTAGACTGCATTCACTAGCAAGAAGGATTATGGCAGAGAGGAAAGAGAAGCTCAATGGGCGCTGGCGCAGAGGACGCTCCACGGGCTCCATCCACCTGAAACAACCAACCTCTTCTCTGACAAGAGCAGCTACCGGGAGCTTTCGGAGATCGCCGAGCAGGCCAAGAGGCGAGCTGAGGTCGCAAGGTATGGATGGCACCATGCAGATGCAATTACAACACCATTTGACTAAAACAACCTGTGTTTGCTCTTTTAACTAAAGTTTGTGACTTTGTTTCTTCCAGGCTACGGGAACTGCACACGCTCAAGGGACATGTGGAGTCGGTGGTGAAGCTGAAAGGCCTTGACATCGATACGATCCAGCAGCATTACACCGTGTGATGAAACATAACATAGAAGCAACTCATCGAGAGGTTAAGCGGCAGGTCCGGACGGTGAAAGATCAAACAAAAATAGAAGGGGAGCTCTAACTAGTAGGATGTTTTCTATTGATGCGTGCCATGCTGTAATTTCATGGTTTCATTTTCATTTTGCTGGCAAGGGCAGAGGATAGGGCTGTCTGGTTTCCATTTCGTTATGTAGTATGAGCAAAATGACCTTTCTATAGTTAGTTTAATCACTGAGAAACTCCTATAGCGAAAGTTTGCTATGGGTGGATCTTTTGGCTGCCAAATTTTCTTATTGGATAGTGATGGGAAGTGGGCTTTGATTTCTCAGGAAGGGTTGTGATGATGTTTGGGTCCGCTCTGATGAAAAATGCAATGTCGTGTAAAGATAAGAGGGTCTATTGAATTGGTTAGAAAATCACTCATGGTTCAACAACAAAAAATGAAAGGACCGATGTAGTTGAAATGCTGGTTGGATTAGCAGTGACTGAGTTGTTTTACATGACTAGCAAAACCTCACCTTGTCATGCAATGGTTTGCAACTCATGGAGCCCACTTATCCTTATCTTAATGTCTAGGTAGCATTTCTTGAGGTAGCAAACAACTAGGAATTCCTGTCCACATCCAATGCTTAGCTGGTCCATGTTTGCTCTCTGCCATCTCACCATCTCAATTGATGGGAACTTGTGGTGTAGCATTTGTGGGACCCACCTTTCTTGTTTGAAGTAAAGAAAAGTGAAATCAAAATTCCAAAGCAGGACTGATTCCATCGTTGGAACGAATGTAGTAAGTTCCCGCATTGGCATTCTGCTTTCAATTTTAAATTGGTCTAGTATTGATGACGAGTGGTATCAGAGAGTGAAGATGAAGATATTATATGAGAGTTGTGTAAAACTGTTCTTTGAACCTTCCAAAACACAGCGACAGTAGCCCAACAAAGAAGCATGAACAAAATGAAATCCCCTTTGTTGAATTACATTATGAAAGGTATATACTTACAAAAGGTGGCGACAACTTAAAGAAGGGAAGAATAGTTCCATCCTGCTTCACATTTGGTTGTGGTGAAATATATGATTCTTTGGTTGTGATGAAATATATGAATCTTGGGGAATGCTAGAGTTGGATTTATTAAATTTATTTTTGTTGATATACTAGATTTCGTAAGGAAACTTGAAAAAGTTTTCGAATCCTTCAATCACAGTCCGATTCTATCATAATTCCAACGCCTTTAGTTGACATGGATACACACATTCTCCATCGAAAATTTGACTGTGGGAAGGGATGCTTTTAAAAACAGTCTCTTTCTCCTCCAACCATCTCTTTCCCCCCTTTCACAAATGTTTATGAGAAATCCACTCCGACCACCAGGTGTGTCACCCATGGTAGGCCCATGGCACAAAAATCAATGCATTCTGTGATTCAAATGGGCCATACCAAGGGAAACAGTTTGGAGACCGATGCCCACCCTTGATTTTTACATGGCCCACTATGACGTTTATGTAAAATCCACTCTAACCATTAGATAGGTCATCCCAAGTTTGGTTCAGGGAAATATATCAGGTTGACCTGGGCTTCAGGTGGTTTACACCAAAGGAAATTGGTTGGTAGAGGGATGTCTATATATGACATTTTCTAGACCCATCATATAATGATTATATGAAATTCACTCCAACCATTAGATGCCACACTAAAATTTATGTCTGGGCCAAAATCAAGCCCAACCATGAGCCTCAGCAAGGGAAACAATTTGTAGGTGAGTTTATGCTATTTCTAATCATGTGATTCACATGAATCTGGGCTGAACTTTGGGCCTAACATAGGATGTACACACAGTGGTTAGGGTGGATTTCACATAAACACCACTATGGGCCCATATGAGAATTCTGAGCTTTCCATCTAATTGGAAATAATGCCTTTGGATCTTTTGCTATGAAATTCAGGCCATTTCACTTGTCAGCTGGGCTACAGTGTACGGAGTTAAACTGAAGGTAAAAATAATTTTCTTTAGTCGTCCTTTTGTTTCAGTGCTAAGCAGCCCACATGAGGCGTGAAATGTTTTGCATGCTGGATAGCCAACATGAGGTGTGAAATGACCCCATTTTTGGCAAAGGATCTTAGACATTGTGGCCCACTTGATGAGTTCTTTGGCTTTGTTTTATTTGGATCATTTCAATTTGTGTTACATATTCTTTGAAATTGTGGGCTTGTTTTGGATTATGAAAGGGCTATTTCATGATTTATGCCCTATGGCTCATTGCTATATATATATATTATATATTATATATTATATATATATATATATTATATATATATATATAGATTAGAGGAAAAAAGATTGCTTTAATATATACCTTGTGGCCATTTGATATGGGCACTATGGGCCCGGCCTTAGATTGTTTGAGGCACGAAATTAGTTTTGTTTCAAATATCTTAACCTGATAAAGAGCATGAGAGTGGAAACCACAAAAATCAGATGCACCATCAAATACAGTCAGATACATTTGACATGAATCCATGCTTTGTTTGTAGGCCACACGTAAATTAATGAGAATGGATGGTCAGAAAAATCATCATCATCATAGCCTTATCCCAACTAATTAGGGTAGCCTACATGAACCCATGGTTAGAAAAAAAAAAAAAAAAGAGCAAAAAGGACTACCTGAAGCCTACATTCAACATATATTTGTAGCCCACCTCAGGGCTAGACCTGTGTGATCTTCAGGCTGCTAAGAATAATGGTGGGAGCCCACCTGATCAACCGCTTGGATGGGCAGTTGTGGTGAAATAGGATACTTTTGGGACTTGCCTTAGTAGCTATAATGGTTCTTTGATACATTGCCTCTTCATTCTTCACCTCAAATAGCATCACTTATCTTACACGATCGTAGTTTCACAAGAGTTTTAACATTAAAAGATCTTCTCTCGATCTCCACTCAATATTTGCCAACATGGCATATAGGTGTAAGATCTAAGATCCTTGTGGGATAGGACCCACCTTGTGGATGCCCTGGCCTGATTTTGGCGAGTTTTTGCTAAAATAACTCGCCAAAATCTTTTGAAGCCGTCCATCTATTTCTAACATTGTGGCCCATGAGGTCAAATGTCTCAACGTTCATGTGCGCCCCATCTAATGAGTGGGTGGCCTGAATTTCATTACGAGGATTCTCCATGAAATGGGACCCACTTGTTACATGGTGCAGATGTGCCAGACAAGTTGTAATGCCCCGGATTTCGGGGCCCAAGTAAATACTCAACTTTCGATATCTCGGGTGCCACTTATGCCTTGCAAATGAGGGATTTTATAATTCGTTTCACTTGGCATTTCATAGAATTAAAATAGACTATGCGATGTACCCTAGAATAAACGCGAATTTAATGCAAGTAAATTAGCTATCAGTAAAATATATTCATCCAGAGTACGGGACTACCGCTGAGCAAAATATACAGTCCAAAATTTACAAATGTGTCAACTCTAAGATCTCATCGACGACCCATGGGCTTCCTACATCGCCCTACTAAATAACTCGATATACGAGGACTTCTCCTCTGAGTCCATGGATGCCTCGCCCAACGCATCGGACTCCAGGGTACCCGCATTTATGATAGGGTCTGGTTGATGTTTTAAAATACTGTCCCAGAATGAGAGTGATCGATCAACTCAGTGGTTACAATAACAATAAGTTACACATGTTATCATATCCACATGCACAATTAATGAAAAGTAACTTAAGCATACAGTCCATATAGACACTCTTATTAATGCACATGCATTCCATTATGATATGATGCATGCCCTCACCATCCAACACTCCCTCATAACAACTCCATCTTATGTTCACAAATTAGCAACACTCCCTCAACATGCGACCTTAACTGTCGAGTCACCACGCGTAACTAATGCGATGTGATGAATGCTCGTGTTAGCTAAGTGAATTAATTAAGTCCGTTCATCTAGTAAGATTGGGGAAGCTGAAACATCTTCATATAATTGATGGCCTTATCAAGATTGCTAGGCCCAGGGTGGCTGTAATGGCTCTGTGCCTATGATCCTTGATCTATGTTAGAGTTTACCACCTAGACGACAACTCCCCAATCAATGTGAGGCTAATACTGACTCGATCGATCACTTAAGACCCGGATGACACAGCCTATACACACAGCGTTAGGCCGCCCATTGGCGAGTGGAGAGTGCCCACAAATGATGTAAGGGTCGTTACCCAAACACAATTATGAAGTGGTTGCGACATCATTACAGTTTGATGTACTAGGCTCATATCCTTATTGGTTGCTCATTGGTCACTATGGGGAGGCTCGACACCCCAGTGTAAGCCGACAACATGGACACCTAAGACTTGAGGATCGTATCACTAACGGTTATCAATAGGCCTTTCTAGGGTATAGGTGCTCCAGATTCAAGCAGACGTGAACATATATGGTGGACACACATGGTTGGTCGACTATTAGGCTAATTCGGTTGACTCGAACTAACTACGGCGTAACCGGCATTTGGTGCAAGCATCCCGTGTAGTCCGACTACTACCGGTTATCCATGTTCGGCCCGGATCAATCAAACTAGTTTAGGGCAGCCAACCCAATCGGGGCCGCCCTTGTGGATTTATGATTTGCCGGCCAACTCGACTACCCAGGTAGTTCCGATCAGTCAATCGTACTAATAAATTGACTACCGTGACTAACATGGAGGGATATAAATAATGAATTCAGAAAATCCTACTTTATGGCGCATTTCATAGAACATGCAGGTGACATTACACTAAGATAACAAATAATGGAAAGTAAGCGGCCATACAAGTACCTCTGGTTAGCATGTATTTTTCTACGCATTATATCAATTATCAATCGACACTAATTAGCAGACATTCGTCCATACGTTACCCAAATCAATAATCAACACCGGTTAGCATGCATTCGTCTAAGCATTACACAAATCACTCTAAACTGCTGGTTCTTAGGCTAAAAGGATAATTGGGTTACTTTGGTTCATTAATTAAGATTTAACCCTTAGTTGTCTCGACTTTGGGTAGATCTTTATTTAGTTGCGGTTGCCTTGATTACTCAGTAACAGGTCGGCTAGACTTAGGCCCTATATGAACAAATCACGGGGCTAAACTCAATGTCTAAGTGATAGGTTTGATTCGTTGGCTTTCTACGGTTGATTAATCTTATTTGTATGATTCTTTATTGGTACCACCCACGTATAGGCTCACTTTGACCATCAAAGGTCAGTACGTGACGACGTAGGCTAATATATATATATATATATATATATATAATATATATATATATATAATTAAGGATTTTTTTGGCAATCCAAAATAGCAAAATTTTAGGACATTACACTAGTTGGCACTTTGCTAAGAAATATGGCTGGCGTTGTAAGTTAGCAGTAGCATACATCTAACATCCCATTGTAGGGGATCTCAGTTTATACTGCAAAAGTGGCCCCATGATTTAGTGATCTGAACCGTCCACTTGATGGGCCTTGCCATTAATGGGGCATGCACTAATTAAGACATGTCACATTGGAAAAAAAAATTGAACTCTTGAAATGGTGGCCCACTGAATAGATGGTTCGTGGAACAACATATAAATGGTTCATATTCAATGAGAAAAAGACCACATGTTCAACAGTGATTACATTTGTTCCAGTGTGTCCTTGCAGATCAATGAAAAGCAGCACAACTTGTGAGCGATAGATGAAATTCTACTCGTGCTTGATAATATCTTTTATTATTTCTCCTTTGACCTACCGAGAGTCATAAGCACGCTTTCAAATGAAATACTATCAAGGTGTCTTTGCAGAGAACACGTGTGGTTAGGTTGCCCTTGCACAAATGACACGTGTGGTCAAAGCAGCGTGCTCGACAAGCTTATAAAGATCCATCGAGATATAAAGTCTATTACAATTTGGATATGCTTAGCAAGGCCGTCTCACACAATCCTGCTAAAGTATTGAACTTATCCACAAACGTTTGATTGATGCTTATGTGGTGACTGTGAAGGTTCGAGAAGCCGATTCCTCCAAAATGAAAGGAAATCAAAAGACACGATAATGAATCCGAATCCAAGTAGGATTCAGGACGTTCAAGGATCTCTATAGCTAAATTCGCAATGAGATCTAAAAATGGATTGATTTAGTAACCTTCAAGAATCTCAGACGAGCAAGGTATTTATCTTCTATTTAATTTTCTACTTATTCTATTTATTTGATGATTGTATTGAGCTTCAATTATAAATAATTAAAATTGATATTTTAGCCATTAGTTTTTAATTCTCTCTCCACCACTACATTATTGAGAAACCCGAGACCCACGATCACTGTTGAAAGAAAAGTCCTTAGCTCAAGGCAAAAGTTCACATTTTGAAGGACTAACACTCTCCATTTAAATTGTCTGATGGATGCAATGTTGGTGGCTACATAATCGTTCAACCTTCACAAATATGATCCTATGTCTAGTTTAGCACTTGGGGTCATAAGCATTCAATCAAACTCGAGTCAAGTAAGACTCAGGCACGCCTACACTATATTGATCGGACATGTTTAATTGTATACAAGCCTTTCGTTGAGATATGTGGTCTCGTGCTTGATTGAATAGTAACAAATGACTTTGATATTTCAATCTAGTGGGTTGGCATGTAGGCCATCCATGGCAAGGCTAATTACATCATTGATTTGGATCGCTGAACTATAGCATCTGCTTGAAGAAACTAAAACATGGTGAGAGAAACGTGCAAATCCGATTAATAATAATCTGCTACACTTTGAAATTAATAGATGCCTCTTAGCATAATTCATAGTATAGGCGTGGTCTACCTAATGCGGGGACTTGATTTTAGAAGAAATTTTTTTATGGTGGGTCCCAACGTTTACATGGCTCTGATGCAAAAATGATACTGTGGGCAAAAGATAGAGTTGCATGCTAAGTTTGCGTGCAACCTGCCTTATAAGATCAGTTCCAAATCATGGATCACAATTTATATGAACTCATATGAACCCTCGGGAAATATATACTGGTGCCAAGTTAGGCTTGGTATATAACACTAAGTTTTGTCAGCTTGTGATATGACGCTATTTTATTGACCCGTCCAAACTTTTATCAAGTCCACTCAAATATGTATCAGCTGACTAGTGAAATGGCGTCACATCACAATCTGATGAAATTGGTGTTAACTGGCAGGACCTGGATTACATATCCCCGTCACCTACAAGCCCACACAAAGCATGATTGAAAGTTGTTCGGATGGTGACCTCTTAACCTATCAAATCTTATCATGTCTAGGGGTGTACATTGAGTCGAACCGAGTCGAGCTGGCCTCAGCTCGACTCGGTTCGGCCACTGGTTGACCTCAGATCGAACTCGGCTTGGCCATTGGCTGACCTTAGCTCGAACTAGGCTCAACTCAGTCCTCAAGCCTGACTGTCCAGCTCAGCTTAGTTCGATCAGCAACTCGGGCCCAGTTCTGTAACATCCTGGATTTTCACTGTTTTGGATTTCCAAAATTCCTTAAATATATTTTTTTTTATGTAATTAACTTACATTATCACTTACTGACCATTGACACTCAACGTTAGTTTATACACGAGTGATACCAGTAAAGAACCACACAAGTCCGATTAATCAACCGTAGGAAGCCAACGAATCCGCCCGATCACTTGAACATCAGGTGTAGCCCCATGATTTACTCACATAGGACTCAAATTTAACTGACTCATCGCTAATTAATCAAGATAATCATGACTAAATTAAAGATCTAACCGAAGCCGAGTCAAATAAGGCTCGGATCTTGACTAATAGACCAAATCAACCCCGTTACCCTTTTAGCCTAAAATCAACGGTTTAGAGTAATCATGACCAAATCTACACTTTCACTAGTTATAAATAGGCCACACTATAAACGTAATTAATCCAAACCCTAATCATTTCCCACAAGAAATCTCAATATATGCCTAATTCATTCCAGAAATGCCCTAATTCTCCGAATAAGCTCTAGACCGCTCGTTGGTAGGCCACTAGTTCCAAAACTATAGAATAATGTTCGTCTTACTGGGCTTGACGTCCATCGCGGGAGTCGGACCTGGGTACTATCCAGAACCGCTCAACTTGAGCCAAAAGACGAGTGCATGAGAAGTGCAAATACCCTAAAGGAAGAAGCTGAAACTTAAGTGAATTGGGTCGTCCACTCTCATACAAAGTTGAAGATTTCGGACCGTCGGTTTGTGACCAAACTTCACACGTGGAGTAAGGATATTTCCTTACTCATATCCGTATAGCCGCGGCCCCGATCGACCATCAACGACTGTTGAACAGACTTCTCATCATTAGGGCTGACTATCCTATGGTGTATATCAATATGTACACCCCATAGTGGGCCCTAAAGGCTAGAAAAACCCTCCCATAGGGCTAGTATAGTGAAAACCCAACACTTGGGGCCATTTGCATCAAATCTGGCATTATAAAAGGGGCTTCTTTTGGGCACCCCTCTCCCCATACGATTTTACCTTAGAGAAGGAAAGAGATAAGAGAGAAAATGGAGAAGAGAAAGAGGAGAAAGGAGGAGAAAGAAATAAGAAGAAGGAAGGAAATGAGTGTGTGGTAGGAGGAAGGAAGGAAAGGAGTGTGTGGTAGGAGGTGGGGCCCAAGGAAGCTTGGAACCTTAGAGAAATACCTTCCCCTTTCCCATATCCACAACTACAACCCACTTCCATCCGATTGGGGAGGTAAGCACCCATCTTTTTTGTAATATTTGGGGTTGAGCTATGAAATGCATGTAATCCTAAGATGTAAGTTCATTTGGCTCAGGAACTCTATGAATCGACCCGCGAGTTTGACAACCCTATATCGTTTCCTAAAGCCTTTAATGATCCATAGGTGTGGACTATTATCCTTAGGTGGCCTAGCACCAATTATAGTATGAATCTAATAATTTCGATTGATTGGATGATGCATTTGGAGAATCTAGATAAAACCTAGAAAGTGCTTGGTTTGTTTGGAATTGTATGGAATTGTATGTCTTGTTGATTTTCTCATATGATATTGTTCTTGCCCCTCACATGATTTGGTACGAATTGATGATCTCATGTTTATGTCTTGTTTGATTTTTCATATGATGATTGTCCTATAGCATGTATATCTTATTAATCCTTGTGCAATTTGGTTCTATAAGATGTAGGAAGTGCTTAACTTCCTCACCAACCCACACCACACACATGCACCTTTATTCATGATATTGTTAGCTTCTCTTTCTAGGAGATTCTGAACTGTATGTTGAGGTGTATGAGAACATCATGTTATTTATGCTAGTTGATAACCCAATTAGTGGGCATGTTATGAATCACCACCCGAACCATTGGGTTGGTCAGGAATACGAGGAGAGCGAAGGCGGCCCATTTGGTAGGGCCGTCTTGAGACTAAACCCATGGATTTGGGCGAGTGTGTGTGAGCGACAATAGTTAGACTACATGGGTCGCTTGTACCTGATGTCGTTCCGCCACGTACTTGTGTTCACTCCCCAAGTATAGGGTTGTGATGTAGTAATAAACTCGGTAAGATCGAGGTCGAATCCACAGGGACTGAAACCTGTACGTAATCTGAAACTAACTAGAACTAGAACTAGAATAAGATGAAATCTAAATCAGGTGAATTTGAGGAATAATGGTGAAATATTAATCTAAAACTTTAGAAGATTCAGAGAAGGAACACTAGGGATTCAGAGGATCCACTTGTAGAGATCAGGGAGATCTTATGCCTGGATTAAAAATCAGAAAAATTAACTGAACTGCCGTTGATATAGTTTTCGAGAGATGAGAGGTATATGAATTAGAATGGATTCCATCACCAAACCATGCCCAGGAGACAAAGCAAACAACAGAATTAAACTAATTACCAACCAGTCAACATGTTTATGAAGGTTAGGAAGGGTACCGACATCCAACCATGCCCAGGAGACGATGGTGAACAACAGGGCTTCCTGAGGTCATAAACATCAAAAGGAAAGGAACATACTCAAAGCTATCGCAGACCCATTGTAATTTTAGTCACAACAGACCATTAAAAACTAAAAGTATTCCCTTAAATAATCAAACTAATATCAATTCAGTTCACAAAAAGAAATAAATTAAAGGCATAAAGTAAAATTCCATCTCACTACAAGCTTCACCCCTTAGCCCTACCTAAGGGGTTTTAGACGGACATGATTTGGCTGAGTCCCTTAAAAATAATCACAAACAAAACAAAACCTTAACAGAACTCTCTCCACAGCTGCTCCACAAGCCCAAGCTCCAAGCCAAGCTCCCTGCTCCCCTTAAGCACTGGCCCTTCCTTCTCTTTTATATCCAGCAAGGGACGGTGGAGAGGTCCCTTTTTTTTAGTCAGAGATAAACTCTTTTTTTTTGAAAACTTTCTGCGGAGCCTTTTCGCAGCCTGTTACGCAGCCAAGAACGCAAGTCGTTCTTGAGCTGAATTTGGTCTTCGCACATAAGGATATTTTCGTGAAAGGAATGCGCCCTTACGGACGGTTTCTGATGGCCTGCACAATGGACGGTCTGGATCTTTGAAATGATTAACGACAGTGGCCCACCTAGATCGACCGCAGCCTCTGCTGCGTAGCAGAGCTTGCACAACGCTCCGCTGTGATGTTGGTGGGCCCCAAGCATCTATTCTGTTGAGAAATCCACTCCGACCGTTAGATTCAGCTCGGAAAATCGTCCAGACATGGATGGTTTTGAATCCAAACTATAGTGTTTCGCGGACGTTTGCTTGGCGCCATCCAACCTACGTCTAGGCCTTCATGTACATGTAACCTCTAAGGAAATCAAGCAGCAGGCCAGGGTACGGTCAGTTTCTCCTCCCAGTGCAAATGGACGGTCCAGATTTCTCGTCCGACCGAAGGAGGTGGGCCGCAACACATCATAGCGGACGTCCGTCCGCATCCTGCGTAAGTCGCTGGACGTTGGTGCTGTGATAGCTGGTGGGCCCATGGTTGATGTCAGTGGAGAAATCCAATCCGTCCATCGCGTTCCTCTCGAAAACCTAGTTGGAAACGGGTGGTTTTTTACTAGATTTGGTGTGGGCTACTGATCTTTTTAGACCGCCGTCCGAATTGCTTTTAACAGTGGAAATCACTTGATTGCGTGCCTTGGCCGAAAAAGACACCTAGGTTAGGGTCACGCCCCCCCTCTGAAGTGAATGGATGGTTCAGATTGATGATTTGGATGTTGGGTGGGGTCCGCTAGAGAAACCCACTCAAAACAGGGAAAACGCTATTGCGTTTTTCATGTTTTGAGAAGAAGAGTCGGTCAGTGTTTGCTGACCGACTTCCTGACTTTTGGTGCACGCCCGGTGCACTAGTGTACCGTGCACATTCACTGTATGCTTTGGTCCCACAGAGATGTTTTTGTGAGATCTGCTCCATCCAACATATTTTCCATCCAATTTAACCCATAGGGACCGAAGATGAGGCACATCCAAACAACAGGTGGGCCCAGAATCATGACTCTGAGGGCTGATCTGTCCGTTATGCCACTTCCACCAGGATCCAACGGCCAAAATTCGGCGTGTACGGTTAATTTATGGATCTCAGGCTATGCATGAAGTTTCGAGCCGAACGGATGGTTGGAACCCTGTGATCTTGAATCTTGGACGGCTTTCAGGACACTTGAACCTCAGTTTCTCGGTTTTCTTGGATCTCTGGCGTTGATCTTGGTCCCCTGGAGTCTGTCCCGTGTCTTGGTGATTTCTGTGCATTAAATTCATGCCGTTAGCATACTTTTTCAGTCCACGCTCAGAAATCTACTCTGCAAAACAAACACGATTAAAATCAGGCGTTAAACGGTTTCATGTTCGTAAATTCATGCAATAACTGGGGTCTAATATGCAATATTTGACCCTCAACACAACCCCCAGCCAGCATCTTGCTAGTCCCGAGCAAGGTATGCGAAAAATAAGTTGAGAATTCCAGGGCAATTTCTATGAAACCGAGTGATATTTTAACAAAGGATTCAGATATGAGAAATCTAGGATTCATGAATGTTGGGAATTTTCTTTTGGACTCAAGTGCACGGCAAACCTCAGAATCAAGTTCTAAGCATTACTCCACCAATTAGAAAGCTTCTAAACATTAAGATCCATGTGGTATAGTGTAATCTTGGCTAAACAACATTAAGAAATCCAATTGTCAATTTCCATGATAATGTTGATGATCCAAAGAGCATTCAAGACAACCAAAACCTAAACCAGTACTTGCCTTACAGTTCTTCTTTTCATTCTTCCAGCTTTTGACTCTTTTTTTTTTTTTTTTAAACTACGCGGGGAATTAGATCTTCACCTATAGGGAGCAAACCTATGGTGAAGATCAGTCGCCCAATATTTTCTAATTGTCAACCATGGGGAATTGAACATACACCTATAAGGAGCAAACCTACGATGAAGTTCGTTCGCCAACCCTTTTCGCAAGCAGCTATCTTGTAGCTGGGTAATTTCTTTTTCTTTCAGTCTTCTTATTGAACATGATTGACAAATTTCTCCAGGTTGGTTCCTTCCATGCTTAATGATTACCAAGTTACAATTCAATATCAAACTGGAACCTTAATGTGTAAGCGAGATGTATCCTGTGAAATCATGACTCAATCAATGTTTAAACTTCTAATCATGGGTTAACAATTCAAACTTAACTGTGACATCTCACAGATAACTGAATCCAAGAGTCATAAATTATCAACATCACTTATCTTATAATTCTTAAATCAAAGATGGTCATCAAATCACTTTGAATTCACCAGAAAGTCCAGAAAAAATTTAAAAATTTTCACAATTTTTGCTCAAGACGAAGAAAATACTGATTAGGTAACCTAATCTCTCACCCCCAACCTAAAAGCTACATTGTCCTCAATGTAAAAGATATGAGTATGGAATGCGCATATGACAACAAAAGTAAATATGAAATAATGGGAAGATAGTACCTGGATGATGTATTGTGAGGAACTTTCTAAGAGATCGCAGCATGGAATCCAATCAGCACGAGAGAGAAAGCAACACAAAACTAACAAAAATGAAATCCTACCTATACCACTTTCGCAAGTGCTCTCGATTGCATTTAGCGTATGCAACAAGCCTTTAAACCCCTAGGTTGCCCCTAGTGGACGAGTTGTAGTCTCGTGAGGGTTTGCAGTAATGTTACCCACAAACATTGAACTAGGAAAATGAAATGGAAAGCTGGGTTGCCTCCCAGGAGCGCTAAGTTTACCGTCTTCAGCCAGACAAATAAAGCAACTACCCTAGTCCTATGAAAGCGATAAAACTACCTATACCTCCATCAGACTAGGAGATCATTCCTGGTAAACAGGATCAGTCAGAGGCATGGACATGTCCTCTGAATCAAATTTCTCGACAAATGGTTTTAATCGATGTCCATTTACTTTAAATTCCTTACCATTGTCGGGATCTCTTATCTTAACGGCCCCATGAGGATATACAGTAACAATAATGTAAGGGCCGGTCCAACGAGATCGAAGCTTACCCAGAAAGAGATGTAATCGAGAATTATACAAAAGGACTTTCTGACCTGGCGTGAATGATTTTCGTAGAATATGTTGGTCATGAAACGCCTTCATCCTGTCCTTGTAAATTTTCGAGTTCTCATATGCATCGTTCCGGATTTCTTCAAGTTCATTTAATTGAAGTTTGCGTAGCGAGCCAGCGTTGTTCAGATTGAAATTCAGATTTTTGATCGCCCAGTAGGCTCTATGTTCCAATTCCACAGGCAAGTGGCAAGCCTTCCCATAGACGAGTCTAAAGGGAGACATTCCAATAGGGGTTTTAAAAGCAGTACGGTATGCCCATAAGGCATCGGTCAATCGAATTGACCAGTCCTTACGATCAGGGTTAACCGTTTTCTCCAAAATGTGTTTGATCTCCCTGTTAGAAATCTCAGCTTGCCCACTTGTCTGTGGGTGGTATGGGGTGCTCACCTTATGAGAGATACCGTATTTCTTCATTAAAGTTTCGAATGGCCTGTTACAAAAGTGTGAGCCCCCATCACTAATGATGACTCGAGGCATTCCGACCCGCGACAGGATGTTCTCTTTTAAAAATTTAATGACTGTGCGATGGTCATTGTTGCGGCATGGGATTGCTTCGACCAATTTAGTGACATAATCTACGGCGAGCAAAATATACAGATTTCCAAAGGATTGGGGGAAAGGTCCCATGAAATCAATGCCCCAGCAATCAAATGCTTCTATAATAAGGATGGGATTTAAGGGCATCATATTTCGACGGGACAATGCTCCCAATTTTTGACAACGCTCACAAGCTTTGCAAAACTCATGAGTGTCCCTGAACATAGTGGGCCAATAGAAGCCACACTGCAGAATTTTGGCCGTGGTCTTTTTAGCAGAAAAGTGACCACAGGCCTGTAAGTGACAAAAGGAGATGACACTCTGATGCTCATCATCTGGCACACATCTCCTTAAGATCTGGTCTGGGCAATATTTAAACAAATAACGATCATCCCAGAAAAAGTTACGCACCTCGGTGAAGAATTTCTTCTTATCTTGCGCAGTCCACTGTGTCGGTATGGAACCTGTAGCAAGATAATTAGCAATATCAGCGAACCAAGGTGAGTGGGAGACTCTGAACAGTTGTTCATTAGGGAACATGTCGTTGATATGAGTCGCCTCAAGGGAATCAGAGGTATTAAGGCGAGAAAGGTGATCGGCCACTATGTTCTCTACTCCTTTTTTATCTTTAATTTTCAAATCAAATTCTTGGAGTAGAAGGATCCATTGTATCAGGCGGGGCTTAGAATCGTTCTTAGAAAGAAGATACTTCAGTGCCGCATGATCTGTATAGATAATGATCTTGGATCCGATCAAGTAGGACCTAAATTTATCCAAGGCGAACACTACGGCTAAGAGTTCCTTTTCCGTAATCGAGTAGTTCACTTGGACAGGATTTAAAGTCCTACTCGCGTAATGGATGACGTAGGGCCTCTTATCTTTTCTCTGTCCTAGCACCGCTCCAAGAGCATAATCAGAAGCGTCGCACATAAGCTCAAAAGGAAGGCTCCAGTCAGGTGGCTGCATGATGGGTGCAGTGGTTAACGTGCCTTTAAGTTTGGTGAAAGCTTCCTAGCATTACTCAGTCCACTCGTATGGAGCATCCTTTTGAAGAAGATTACATAAAGGATGAGAGAGGAGACTAAAGTCCTTTATGAATCGCCGATAAAATCCTGTGTGTCCTAAGAAGGATCGCACGTCCCTGATGTTCTTGGGTGGAGGTAGGTTAGAGATAAGATCGATTTTTGCCTTATCTACCTCAATTCCCTTGGATGAGATGATATGTCCAAGGACAATCCCCTTATGAACCATGAAATGACACTTCTCCCAATTAAGTACCAGATTCTTTTCTTCACATCTTTTCAGCACACATTTGAGATTCTCTAAGCACTCGCTGAAAGATGAACCGAAAACAGAGAAATCGTCCATAAAGACCTCTAGATATTTCCCCACCATGTCAGAAAAGATACTTAGTATACATCGTTGAAAGGTGGCAGGGGCATTACATAACCCGAATGGCATCCTTCTGTAAGCAAAGGTGCCATAGGGGCAAGTAAATGTGGTCTTTTCCTGGTCCTCAGGGGCGATTTCAATTTGGTTATAGCCCGAATACCCGTCAAGGAAACTGTAATAGGAATGACCGGCTAACCTTTCTAGGATCTGATCAATGAATGGTAAAGGAAAGTGGTCTTTCCTCGTGACGGTATTTAATTTCCTGTAGTCAATGCACATTCTCCAACCAGTAGTGACTTTAGTTGGCACGAGTTCATTATTAGCATTGGCTACGATGGTGATTCCGGACTTCTTAAGAACCACCTGAGTTGGACTCACCCATTGACTATCAGATATAGGGTATATGATACCCACATCCAATAGTTTGAGAACCTCGGCCTTAACCACTTCCTTCATGTTTGGATTTAGTCTACGTTGTGGTTGCCGAGCGGTCTTCGCATTATCCTCAAGATATATGCGGTGAGTACAAATCGAGGCGGCGATTCCCTTAAGGTCCGTGATCATCCATCCAAGGGCTCCCTTATGCTGAATGAGAGTAGTTATGAGTATACTCTCCTGTTCTTTCTCCAGGTGGGCAGAGATCACCACCGGGTATGTCTCATCTTGACCTAAATAGGCATATTTTAAATCAGAGGGTAAAGGTTTTAGGTCAAGCTTCGGTGCCTTGAGGTTAGACGGTAGAGGCACTACATCAGTTTGTGGTAATTCTTCAAATTGTGGCCTCCACCGGTTAACTTCAAGTATCGGTGCAGTATCCAGCAAGGCACACGTCTCCCTAATCATATCATTATCAAACTCATGGGAGTGGGCCAAGCACTTCTCCAGAAGGTCGGAGGATAAGGTCAGAGGTGTCGTATCTTCCACTAAAGAGTCAATCATGTTAATGTCGCGGATATCGTCATCATCCTCTGAGTTGTTGCCGTGATTGAAAAAGATGTTTGACTCCAATGTCAAATTTCTAAAAGACATAGTCATGACACCATTCCTGCAATTGATAATTGCATTTAACGTGGCAAGGAATGGGCGACCAAGAATGACGGGAATATGAGTGCTCATGTTATTGATGGGTTCAGTGTCTAGGATGATAAAATCTACTGGGTAGTAAAATCTATCGACTTGGACCAACACATCCTCAATAATCCCTCTTGGTACACGAACAGAGCGATCGGCAAGTTGTATTGTGGTTAGGGTGGGTTTTAACTCACCCAAACCTAACTGTTTGTATACTAAGTAGGAAATCAGATTGACGCTCGCACCTAAGTCAAGAAGTGCGTGATCAATTCGATGGTTCCCGATTACACATGATATGGTTGGGCTACCGGGATCCTTGAATTTCTGTGGCACGTCTTGCTTCAAGATGGCACTCACTTTCTCAGTTAAGAAAATCTTCTTTTGAATGCTTTGCCGTCTTTTGGTAGTACATAGGTCTTTCAGAAATTTTGCATATGAAGGAATCTGTTTTACGACATCAAGTAGAGGAATGTTGACTTTCACTTGTTTCAACACCTCTAGAATATCCTGAGAGTTAGAAAGACGTTTTGGTGAAACCAACCGTTGGGGGAACGGAGCAACTGGCTTCTCTAGAAGTTCCGGTTCTAATTTTTGTGGGGTATCACTAGATCCATCATTGTTGTCCTCTTCTGATTCTTGAGACTTTTCAGGTCTAACCGGAAGGGTTTTATCAATAATCTTTCCACTCCTAAGAGTGGTGATGGATTTAGCGTGCCCCATTTGATTTGAAGAGCTGGGATCACTTATCTCGTACTGTGGTTTAGGATTGGGGAATGGTTGTGCAGGAAGCATCCTCTTTTCTATAACCGTCATACGAGAATCTATCTTTTGCATAAAATCTGTAAGTCCTCGCATCGCCTGAGTCAGCTCTTGTATGGGATTTTGAACCGGTTCTTCTTGAGGTTTCCCCTGATTTGGATTTTGATTGAGAAAACCTTGGGGGGTAGCCGTTTGCCCATTTCTCCAACTAAAGTTTGGATGATTTTTCCAACCAGGATTGTACGTATTGGAGTTAGGTCCAGTAAAAGGTCTTTGATAGTTATTTACGGCATTGGCTTGTTCATTCAACACTCCTCGAAAGGCAGGTATTGTAGGACAGTTTTCAGTTGTGTGAATGTTGCAATCACAGATGCCGCAAATAATTTTATTGACCTTATCCTTCTTTCCTTCCATGGCCTCGACTCTTCGTATGAGATTAGTCACTTTAAAATTTACATCATCCTCTTCTTTCAGGAGATATACTCCACCTTTCTCCTTAGATTGAGTTGGCCTAGACGTGGTGTTTGATTTTGGGTAATGGTCCCAAGATTGTGCATTTTCGGCAAGTCTATCGAGATAATCCCATACCTCATCGACCTCTTTATTAATGAATTCTCCATTACACATTGTCTCAACCAGTTGGCGCATGGAAGATGTCAGTCCATCATAGAAAAAATTTGTAATGCGCCACATTTCAAAACCGTGTTGTGGGCATGAACTGACAAGATCCTTGAACCTTTCCCAACATTGGTAGAATGTTTCATCTTCCTTTTGGGCGAAGTTCATGATTGTTTTTCTGAGGGTAATCGTTTTATGGTGTGGGAAAATTTTCTTTATGAAATCCCTCTGCAAATCATTCCATGTGCCAATGGATCTAGGACGCAGTAAATGTAACCACGTCTTAGCCTTCTCTTTCAAGGAAAAAGGAAAGAGTTTCAGCCTGATTGTATCCTCGGATACATTGGGAAAGTATAAGGTGGCTATAATCTCATCGAACTCTTTCAAATGTAAGTATGAACTTTCTGATTCAAGCCCATGGAATTTAGGAAGGAGTTGGATAACTCCTGGCTTGATGTCCATCTGTCCTGTGTTTTCAGGAAAAATCATGCATGAGGGCGTACTCACCCCCGCCGGTTGTAAATAATTTCGTAAAGTACGAGGCGGGGGTGCTTGATGCACCTCATTCTCATTATGTACTTCCTCATCCATATGTTGAGGTAGTGCTTGAGGTTGATTTGCAGCCATAACCTCAATTAACTCAGGAGAATTCGAGCGGTGTCTAGTCTTGCGATGGATAGTCAACCCCTCAACTAATCCTCCTTCAGTCAAGAGACGTCGAGTGTCGTCACGGGCCCACTTAGGCATGAAACACTCGCAGCCCTCAATCAAATTCTAAACCTAATCCTAAGAAAGAAAATGAAAATCTAGAAAGAAAGAGAGGGTTGGAAGGAAGTTACCAAATTGGAGTCCCTAAGCTAAAGACCTACAAAACAAAACAAAATAAGTTAGTTTCTAAAATAGAAGAAGTTTCTAAAGCAAACCAAATATAAAGAGTTAGAAAATCTAGAAAATCAGAAAGAGTTTACCAAATTAGAAGTTCTATCTTAACAACCTACAGAATAGGAAATAGGTTAGTTCTTATGAATTAAATAGAAAATAAAATTAAAATTAGTAAAATCCTAATCTTAAACTAACTCTAAATCCAATTAATTTCAGAAAATCGTAGCCGTCAGTCCCCGGCAACGGCGCCAAAAACTTGTTCACTCCCCAAGTATAGGGTTGTGATGTAGTAATAAACTCGGTAAGACCGAGGTCGAATCCACAGGGACTGAAACCTGTACGTAATCTGAAACTAACTAGAACTAGAACTAGAATAAGATGAAATCTAAATCAGGTGAATTTGAGGAATAATGGTGAAATATTAATCTAAAACTTTAGAAGATTCAGAGAAGGAACACTAGAGATTCAGAGGATCCACTTGTAGAGATCAGGGAGATCTTATGCCTGGATTAAAAATCAGGGAATTAACTGAACTGCCGTTGATATAGTTTTCGAGAGATGAGAGGTATATGAATTAGAATGGATTCCATCACCAACCATGCCCAGGAGACAGCAAACAACAGAATTAAACTAATTACCAACCAGTCAACATGTTTATGAAGGTTAGGAAGGGTACCGACATCCAACCATGCCCAGGAGACGATGGTGAACAACAGGGCTTCCTGAGGTCATAAACATCAAAAGGAAAGGAACATACTCAAAGCTATCGCAGACCCATTGTAATTTTAGTCACAACAGACCATTAAAAACTAAAAGTATTAATTCCCTTAAATAATCAAACTAATATCAATTCAGTTCACAAAAAGAAATAAATTAAAGGCATAAAGTAAAATCCCATCTCACTACAAGCTTCACCCCTTAGCCCTAGCTAAGGGGTTTTAGCTGGACATGATTTGGCTGAGTCCCTTAAAAATAATCACAAACAAAACAAAACCTTAACAGAACTCTCTCCACAGCTGCTCCACAAGCCCAAGCTCCAAGCCAAGCTCCCTGCTCCCCTTAAGCACTGGCCCTTCCTTCTCTTTTATATCCAGCAAGGGACGGTGGAGAGGTCCCTTTTTTTTACTCAGAGATAAACACTTTTTTCTGGAAACTTTCTGCGGAGCCTTTTCGCAGCCTGTTACGCAGCCAAGAACGCAAGTCGTTCTTGAGCTGAATTTGGTCTTCACACATAAGGATATTTTCGTGAAAGTAATGCGCCCTTACGGACGGTTTCTGACGGCCTGCACAATGGACGGTCTGGATCTTTGAAATGATTAACGACAGTGGCCCACCTAGATCGACCGCAGCCTCTGCTGCGTAGCAGAGCTTGCACAATGCTCCGCTGTGATGTTGGTGGGCCCCAAGCATCTATTCTGTTGTGAAATCCACTCGGACCGTTAGATTCAGCTTGAAAAACCGTCCAGATATGGATGGTTTTGAATCCAAACTGTAGTGTTTCGCGGACGTTTGCTTGGCGCCATCCAACCTACGTTTAGGCCTTCATGTACATGTAACCTCTAAGGAAATTAAGCAGCAGACCAGGGTACGGTCAGTTTCTCCTCCCAGTGCAAATGGACGGTTCAGATTTCTCGTCCGACCGAAGGAGGTGGGCCGCAACACATCATAGCGGACGTCCGTCCGCATCCTGCGTAAGCCGCTGGACGTTGGTGCTGTGATAGTTGGTGGGCCCATGGTTGATGTCAGTGGAGAAATCCAATCCGTCCATCGCGTTCCTCTCAAAAACCTAGTTGGAAACGGGTGGTTTTTTACTAGATTTGGTGTGGGCTACTGATCTTTTTAGACCGCTGTCTGAATTGCTTTTAACGGTGGAAATCACTTGATTGCGTGCCATGGCCGAAAAAGACACCTAGGTGAGGGTCACGCCCCCCTCTGAAGTGAATGGACGGTTCAGATTGATGATTTGGATGTTGGGTGGGGTCTGCTAGAGAAACCCACTCAAAACAGGGAAAACGCTGTTGCGTTTTTCATGTTTTGAGAAGAAGAGTCGGTCAGCGTTTGCTGACCGACTTCTTGACTTTTGGTGCACGCCCGGTGCACTAGTGCACCGTGCACATTCACTGTATGCTTTGGTCCCACAGAGATGTTTTTGTGAGATCTGCTCCATCCAACATATTTTTCATCCAATTTAACCCATAGGGACCGAAGATGAGGCACATCCAAACAACAGGTGGGCCCAGAATCATGACTTTGAGGGCTGATCTGTCCGTTAAGCCACTTCCACTAGGATCCAATGGCCGAAATTCGGCGTGTACGGTTAATTTATGGATCTCAGGCTATGCATGAAGTTTTGAGCCGAACGGATGGTTGGAACCCTGTGATCTTGAATCTTGGACGGCTTTCAGGACACTTGAACCTCAGTTTCTCGGTTTTCTTGGATCTCTGGCGTTGATCTTGGTCCCCTGGAGTCTGTCCCGTGTCTTGGTGATTTCTGTGCATTAAATCCATGCTGTTAGCATACTTTTTCAGTCCACGCTCATAAATCTACTCTGCAAAACAAACACGATTAAAATCAGGCGTTAAACGGTTTCATGTTCGTAAATTCATGCAATAACTGGGGTCTAATATGCAATATTTGACCCTCAACAACTTGCCTTAACTCATGCAGTCTAGTCTACTGGCTGACAAACCTTGTTTGTTAACCCTGTTTGCTCATACATGTATGAAACCTGGCACACCCTACAACCGTTATAGCCCATCGATAACCACATGAAGTCGATCCACCATTTCGTGGCCTGGGCATGGTGGAATGAGATAATGTGTTCGAGCTGTCGGCCTACGCTGGGGTAACGAACCTCCCCGTAGTGACTGCGAGCGATCCCAGTTCTTAGCACTCCCCATGTGCTTCAAGTCAGGGATAGAAAACCCGACGGGATCAAGGATCGCGGTGCCCTGGCCTCGCGCGTTGAGGGGCCTTAGCATCGCAACTAGTTAAGGCATTGATATGTGGGGTATATCAGTTTTTCCAACCTATTGGAAGAATGGAATTAACTAAGAACTGGGTTAACATTATCATCGCATCACATTAGCTAGGTTGGCTACTCAGCAGTCAAGGTCGCTCTAAGAGAGTGTTGGTCATACGCGATCGTTAGATGGAGTCGCTCGAGGGAGTGTTGTGGGGAGGGCATGCATCATATCATCTATCATGCATATGCATTAATAAGATTAGTTAGGTATTTATGAATGATTGCTTTCATTAAATTCATAATATAATTGATGTTTGTTACAACTTAAGACTAATAGCACCCACTGAGTTGATCACTCACTCCCACTCTGAGACGGTGTTTTAAAACACCAACCAAACTCTCCCATAGTTGCAGGCAACACAGGGTATGAGGAGCCTAGCGGCACGAGTCTTGAGGAGGAGGACGAGTTGTCCTACTTCCAGCTGATGGGCGGGTCTCCATCGGCCTAGTGGATGGATTTCAGATCGCTGGGTGTTGGACTCAGCACATCAATTCTTTTTTTACATATTTTTTTTGTATTTTTGTTGGGCAACACCGTGTGTGACCCATTGACATTAGTTTGAACTTGTATACATTTAGCCACTTTCAATTCAGTAGACTAGTTGTGATTGTGATTCATGTTTCAAATAATTCCATACTACTTTTCAAACCGGATTACATGCAAAATATGTAAATTTTGTTATAAGTGATGCCCGGGAACTTAGGAGTCGAGTGCGTACACGACCCCCAATTTTCAGGGGCGTTACAAGATGGTATCAAAGCAATAGTTTGGATTCAATTGGGCCATGAGTCGTGAACTCACTAACGCGTCCGCTGACTTAAGAGGGAACGCAATAAAAAACATGAAAATACTAGGAATCACCCCAGTCCCTGATCTGACCCTCCTAGACGGAATGTAAGACTCCCAGAGTTTTAGGGTTGGGTAGCGAGAGTAAGTAGTGATGCTAGGAAATAGGTCCAAAAGTCTTATAGTACCTCAGCCAGCTAATAGAAACAACCTGGAAACTAAATGATTGGACGGTCAAAACCATCGTCCTAGACCAAATGGGTCAATTTCAAACCGAACTTGATAATTCCGACCTGTTTGGGGATAAAGATTTAGGGGTGAATGAGAATTTACCGAGAATAGTGACAATGGAGATTAAATAGACTTTTGACCACTAACCGAGAGGAATTTCATGAGACTACTAGGCTCATTGCGTAGATCTGCTTTTCCTACCCCAAAATCATATATGGCACTCCCCGGAGGGCTTTATCCACGCTCAGAAATGCCGAAAAGAAGCGGCCCTCCAGTGGACCACGTGCTCCCCCCCCGATCCGCATTGCCCCCTCCCCCGCCGCCTAGCGCGTTGCCCCCGCCAGAATTTCCTCCAAATTTGGGTAGACTTAAAAAATTCATATCTCCTTCGTTACAACTCCGATTTAAGTGATTTAAAAGCCAAATTGAAGCTTATTTAGTCTAGTTTTATATAAAAATAACAAAAAAAATAAATAATTAATTATAATATAGTTAAAAGTAAGATATTTTTCCAACTGTCTAAAAATTATTAATTTCGGATAGCTGTTGCTCCTAGAATTTTAATAATTTATCTACAACTCCAAATGATATGAAATTCTATAGGATGACTTAAAACTTAATTATAAAATATTATAAAAAATTTAAAAATAATTCAGTTACCAAAAGTATAAGAAACCTTATAAGAAATAGAGACATTTTGTAATCATACAAAAAAAAAAAAAAAATCATTAGTTCCAGACAACTGTCACTTCTAGATTTTTAATAATTTTTATACAACTCAAAATGAGACGAAATTTTAGAATATGAGGATAAACTTATTGACAACTCATTATAACAATTTAGTTACTTTAAGTATGAAAAACGTTGCAAGTAGTAGATGTATTTTAGAAACAAACAGAAAATCATTGGGTTGGGACAACTAGCACTTTCTGAAATTTTATAATTTTTTGGGAACTTCACATGAAACGAAATTTCGTGAAGTAAAAGTAAGTTTAATGATGGATTACTATAAAAATTTAAGAATAATATAGTAAACAAAGGTGACGAATATGTTGCAAATAATAAAAGGGTTAAAAATAAAAATTTCTGTAACTTCGAGTTGCCAATAGACTAGTCATGTCTTTTCATGTTAAAGTTTAACATTGGGTGTCTATTTAGGAATTATTTATAATCGCGTTACGAATCATCCCGTGATTAAATTTGATCACATATATGTATTTGTTTAAGTTATTTTGGTGTAATTAAATTAGGACCCTTAAGTAGGAATGAGTTTCATAGTTTAATACTCTGTAAGCTCATGTTAGATGCGGATTACAGTAAAATATATTGAGTTTTCCTATTCTCTTATGAACTCAAGGTTCAAACAACATCGGGAAGATGATATCCTTCATCTTTGCCCTTCTGCGTCCTTATTAGCATTATTAGCACTCCAAACCTCCAGAATACCTTAAAACTTTCGACTAGTCCCTCATCCTTGAAATTTATGAAACCGAAGTGTAATCTGCTCATAACCCACTAGTCATAAGATTGAAATGGTGATTCATATAAAATTATATGCCTTTAGAAACATTTTAGGATGATCTTTGACCATAGGCATATTAAGAGGTTTATTAACCCGAATTTGGACATAAATTAAAACGAGGACTCTCTTAGACCAAGATCCAAAGGACAACCTTATAAATAGGAGATTTAAACTTTTCAATGATGGTCATTCCTAAAACATTTAAATTGATCGGACTACGGAATTACGGAAGTATACACCTGCGAAGCATTCGTAGCTTGACCCAATTCTCAATCCTGGGCGACTACCAATGGACTCACTGCTTTGACCGAGCAGAAGAGCAGGATCCACTAGGACGGAGAAGGGATACGATGAGCCTTCTACCCTGGTCAGGTAGATGATCGACGTATCGGGTTCAAGGTCACTACAACCGTCTCTCCGTGTGGTCGAATATTGAAAATAAATATTTTTACTCTAGACAGAGGAAAATCGTCATCATGAATCCAAATATTTAAAAATAAATAGATAAATAAATAAATTGTAGTAAACCATCAGGGTGAAAAGGTTTTTAGGGGGTAGACTAAAATGATTCAGACTAACATAGATAGTATACACCCTACCACGCATATAAACTTAAAATCAATAAAACTTAGGCAAATGAATTAATAAAATCTTTATTTATTAACCTTAGACAATTTCGGGGACGAAATTGTTTTTAAGAGGGGTAGATTGTAACGTCCTAGATTTTTACTGTTTTGAATTTTCAAAAATCCTTAAATATTTTTTTTTATGTAATTAACTTACATTATCACTTACTGACCATTGACACTCAACGTTAGTTTATACACGAGTGATACCAGTAAAGAACCACACAAGTCCGATTAATCAACCATAGGACGCCAACGAATCCGCCCGATCACTTGAACATCAGGTGTAACCCCATGATTTACTTACATAAGACTCAAATCTAACCGACCCATCGCTAATTAATCAAAAGATTCATGACTAAATTAAAGATCTAACCGAAGCCGAGTCAAATAAGGCCCGGATCTTGACTAATAGACCAAATCAACTCCGTTACTCTTTTAGCCTAAAACCGACAGTTTAGAGTAATCATGACCAAATCTCCACTTTCACTAGTTATAAATAGGCCACACTATGAACATAATTAATTCAAACCCTAATCATTGCCCACAAGAAATCTCAATACCTAATTCATTCCAGAAATGTCCCGATTCTCTGAACAAGCTCTAGACCGCTCGTTGGTGGGCCACTAGTTCCAAAACTATAGAATAATGTTTGTCTTACTGGGCTTGACGTCCATCATAGGAGTCGGACCTCGGTATTGTCCAGAACCGCTCAACTTGAACCAAAGGACGAGTGCATGAGAAGTGCAAATACCCTAAAGGAAAAAGCTGAAACTTAAGTGAATTGGTTCATCCACTCTCATACAAAGTTGAGGATTTCGAACTGTTGGTTTGTGACCAAACTTCACACGTGGAGTAAGGATATTTCCCTGCTCATATCAGTATAGTCGCGGCCTCGATCGACCATCAACGACCGTTGAACAGACTTCTCATTATATCTGTCGATCGGTGCAACCAAATGGCGGGCCGAACATGTCCATACGTAGATCATCATTAGGGCTAACTAGCCTATGGTGTATATCAATATGTACACCTCATAGTGGGCCCTAGAGGCTAGAAAAATTCCCATAGGGCTAGTATAGTGAAAACCCAACACTTGGGGCCATTTACACCAAATCCGGCATTATAAAAGGGGCTTCTTTTGGGCAACCCTCTCCCCATACGATTTTGTCCTAGAGAAGGAAAGAGAGAAGAGAGAAAAGGGAGAAGAAAAAGAGGAGAAAGGAGGAGGAAGAAGGAAGGAAAGGAGTGTGTGGTAGGAGGCGGGGCCCAAGGAAGCTTGGAACTTTAGAGAAATACCTTCCCCTTTCCCATATCCGCAACTACAACCCACTTACATCCGATTGGGGAGGTAAGCACCCATCTTTTTTGTAATATTTGGGGTTGAGCTATGAAATGCATGTAATCCTAAGATGTAAGTTCATTTGGCTCAGGATCTCTATGAATTGACCCGCGAGTTTGACAACCCTAGATCGTTTCCTAAAGCCTTTAACGATCCATAGGTGCAGACTATTATCCTTATGTGGCCTAGCACCAATTGTAGTATGAATCTAATAATTTCGATTGCTTGGATGATGCATTTGGAGAATCTAGAGAAAACCTAGAAAGTGTTTGGTTTGTTTGGAATTGTATAGAATTGTATGTCTTGTTGATTTTCTCATATGATGTTGTTCTTGCCCCTCACATGATTTGGTACGAATTGATGATCTCATGTTTATGTCTTGTTTGGTTTTTCACATGATGAATGTCCTATAACATGTATATCTTATTAATCCTTGTGCAATTTGGTTCTATAAAATGTAGGAAGTACTCAACTTCCTCACCAACCCACACCACACACATGCACCTTTATTCATAATATTGTTAGCTTCTCTTTCTAGGAGATTCTGAACTGTATGTTGAGGTGTATGAGAACATCATGTTATTTATGCTAGTTGATAACCCAATTAGTGGGCATGTTATGGATCACTACCCGAACCATTGGGTTGGTCAGGAATACGAGGAGAGCGAAGGCGGCCCCGTTGGTAGGACCGTCTTGAGACTAAACCCATGGATTTGGGCAAGTGCGTGTAGGCGACAGTAGTTAGACTACATGGGTCGCTTGTACCTGATGTCGTTCTGCCACGTACTTGCCTTAACTCATGCGGTCTAGTCTACTGGCTGACAAACCTTGTTTGTTAACCCTGTTTGCTCATACATGTATGAAACCTGGCACACCCTAAAACCGTTGTAGCCCATCGATAACCACATGAAGTCGATCCACCGTTTCGTGGGCTAGGCATGGTGGAATGAGATAATGTGTTCGAGCTGTCGGCCTATGCTGGGGTGACGAACCTCCCCGTAGTGATTGAGCGATCCCAGTTCTTAGCACTCCCCATGTGCTTAAAGTTGGGGATGGGGAACCCGACGGGATCAAGGATCGCAGTGCCCTGGCCTGGCGCGTTGAGGAGGCTTGGCATCGCAACTAGTTGAGGCATTGATATGTGGGGTGTATCAGTTTTCTCAACCTGCTGGATGAATGAAATTAACTAAGAACTGGGTTAACATTATCATCGCATCGCATTAGCTAGGTTGGCGACTCGACAATCGAGGTCGCTCTGAGAAAGTATTGGTCATATGCGATCGTTAAATGGAGTCGCTCGAGGGAGTGTTATGGCGAGGGCATGCATCATATCATCTATCATGCATATGCATTAATAAGATTAGTTAGGTATTTATGAATGATTGCTTTCATTAAATTCACAATATACTTGATGTTTGTTACAACGACTAATATCACCCACTAAGTTGATCACTCACTCCCACTCTGGGACGGTGTTTTAAAATACCAACCAGACTCTCCTATAGTTGCAAGCGACACAGGGTACGAGGAGCCTGATAGCGCGAGTCTTGAGGAGGAGGACGAGTTGTCCTACTTCCAGCTGATGGGCGGCTCTCCATTGGCCTAGTGGACGGATTTCAGATCGCTGGGTGTTGGACTCAGCACATCAATTCTTTTTTGACATATTTTTTTGTATTTTTGTTGGGCAACGCCGTGTGCAACCCATTGACATTATTTTGGACTTGTATACATTTAGCCACTTTCAATTCAGTAAACTAGTTGTGATTGTGATTCATGTTTCAAGTAATTCCATACTGCTTTTCAAACCGGATTACATGCAAAATATGTAAATTTTGTTATAAGTGATGCCCGAGAACTTGGGAGTCGAGTGCGTACACAACCCCCAATTTTCAGGACGTTACAAGTTCGCCATTAAGGCATTTCCACATTGGGAGCCAAGATCGAGCCGAGTTCGCCATTAAGGCATTTCCACAAACACCTGGATTACACCTTCAAAATCCCTTTGTATGTGAAATAGAAGCAATGGTTTTATAAGTATTTTATTAAACACCTTCTAAGCAACATAAAAACCAAGAAAAACCAAGAAAAAAAGAAGGTATTTGTTTCATGTACATACCTTCCTTGGCACTAGCCACACTTCGTTGAGTCATTTTATCAAACACTTGGTGAACAACATCAATGGCAAAGTAACCGAGTCACTGAATTGGTTTGATCCAAGTTTGATTCGAGCTGGTTTCGATCCGAGTCAAGTCGAGCTGGGGCCTGCTCGAACTCGGCTCGAACTCATTTTCGAGCTCAAAAAATCAACTTGAACTCACCTTCGAACCGAGTCGAATTGAGCTTTTCGAGTCGAGTCGAGCTAGCTCGGTTCGTGTACACCCCTTCATGTCACAGCCAATCCTACTTGGTATTGACGGGGCAGTGCCATATCTAGGTCCAACCTGGCCTGATGGACTTGGTTTAACTGGTGACCCTAACACCAGCCAGCAAGCTGGTGTCAAAGCTTTGTGGAGTTATTATGATGTATGTGTTTTATCCATGTCGTCCATCATTTTTTTTTTTCCATATCATTTATGAAATCATCCACAAAATAAGGCAGATCAAAATATCAGGTGAACCACATCACAAGGAAATAGTTGTTTTAATGCACGTCCACCATTAAAAACCTTCTAGGGTCAACTGTAATTTTTTATTTTCCGGTTGATAAGGTCACACACCTGAATGAAGAGAACATAAATGTCTGCTTAATTCAAAACTTCCGTGACCCGGAAGAAGTTTTCAATGGTTAAGTATTCAATCAACACTTTTTCTGTTTCCTGTCGTGTGGTCCATCTGAGATTTAGATCTACCTTATTTTTGGCCTCATGCCCTAAAATGATATGGCAAAACATAAGAACAGTCTGGATAAAACGCATACATCATGGTGAGGTTGACGTAACTTTTATAGCAGCTGACTGGCTGCTGTTAGGGTCACCAGCCGAACCGCGTTCAGGCTGACAGATTGCGCTCCTCGTACATCCTTGTACTGTTGGACATGTGGAAGCCGATTAGGTGGTGACCCTAACAGTGGTGAAGACTCGGTGGGGCACATCGTGATGTATGTGTTTTATCCACTCCCTCCATCCATTTTTCCAGCTTATTTAACTCATGAGTAGAGGTGGGCATCGAGTCGAGTCGAACTGGATTGGGTCCAACTCGAATCGATCCGATATTTCAAGAACCTGAGCCGAACTCGATCCAATCCGAGACCGAGTCCAGCAGGGCTGACTCGATCCAATCTGAATCCTTATTGGCTTGACCCAAACCAAGTCCGACTCGGTCTGGGAAACCGAATCAAGTCGGATTGAGTTGAGTCTAGGGAGAGGGAGGGAGAGAAAGAAGGAGATGTGGGAAACCGGGAGAGAAAGAAGGAGAGAAAGGAGAAGAGAAGGAAGGAGAGGAGGGAAATCGGGAGAGATGGGTGGGTGCGACGCCTCCTTCGGGTAGAGAAAGAGGGGTTAGGGTTCGTTCGAATTTCAGATCAGATCGCTCCGGATTGACCACGATCCGAACTCGATCCGATGTATGATTGGATCTGAGTAGTCTTACTCGATCCACACTGATCAGCTTGGATTCTGATCAGGTCAGATTCGATCAGGTTGGATTCTGATCAGCTCTACTCATGATCCCAAAATTGAAGCATGTCCAAAGCTCAAGTGGAACACACGACAGGAAAAAGTGGGGATAGTGACATCCATCCTTGAAATCTTCCTATGGCACACCGTGATGATTATTTGCCATCCAGCCAATTCATAAGGTCACACAGACCTAGACCTGGATGAAGGGAAAAACATAAATATTAGTTTTCGATGGTAAGCATTCAATCCCCACTGCTCACTGGGTGTGGTCCACCTGAGCTTTGTATATGCTTCAATTTTGGGCTCATGCCCTAAAATGAGCTTCAAAAAGGGATGGATGGAGTGGATAAAACACACACATCACGGTGGGCCTCCACAGAGTCTGGTCACCGGGGATATAGGTGGTGTTGGGGTCACCACCTAATCCGCTTCCTGCATATGTGGGGGGGCACGTCACCATCATCTGATGGGCCCCATGGTAGATGCGTAGTGCCTAAAAATCTCCAGATTTAAGATCATAACCCTTCAAGCAGTGGCTAACAATAGATAAGAAGGGGGAAAATCTACGGTCCATAATCCCCGGGAAATTGCCAGTAATCGAACGGTTAAGATGCTCCATTCTGGGAGAATTCTGCAACCCATTCACGATGGGGGACATCAGACTAACGGTCTGGATAAACCGAATCATGTGTCCCACATGCATGGAACAGGGTGCCTCAGGAAAGTGCAGATTTGCTGAGCCTCAGGACCGGAGTTTCCTTATGCACCAGTTTGTACACGTGCGGCACTCGGTTTGGCCATCCCAACCGTTGATCTAAAATAATCCACAATGGTTTGGTGAGAACTAAACATATCTCATATTCCACTGTTTTAAACCGTTAGATCAGCATCGTACAAACAAACAGTTAAGTCAAAAGCAAAGCAACGGTCTGAAACAACAGAAACAGATGGCACGGACATAACCACCCCATCTACATTTTTTTCGTGCCACCGTCCATCCATGGTGGGACCCATCAATCAACGGCCTGGATCACTGTACCATGTCCTCCACTTGTACAAAAAGGATATACCAGGACTCATTTCCACCTTCTCGTGCATCCAGGCCCACCATTAAATACCTACACCTGCCTATATTGCTAGTGGTGGACAGCATTGAGTATTTTATTTTTTAAATATTTTTTTCTTGTTCTGTTTGAAACTTGTCAATATATGCTCCTTGCATGTGATGACATTATCTATAAACGTCCAAAAACAACCATAGGTATGGTGGGCCCCACACATCAAAAAGCCCCATGTGCTTCCCCTCACAAAAATCCAAAACTCAATCAATGTTTAAAAATCTCAGCCCATGAAACTTCAACATTAGGCTAACGGTGGGCCTTTTTCTTAATTTTTTAGGAAAACTTTGTTACTCTGGCAGAGTGTGAGGGATGATACACAGGCACTTTGAAGTTACCTAGAATTTGCATACCTGGACCTTTAGTGATTCAAATAAAACTGTCCAAAATCATGGGTCCCAGCTTATATGTATCACGACCCAAATGTTATGCTTATTTTATTTTCTGACTATCGGATTGGTGGACATTTATTGGACGGTTAAAATGAAAAAGTCCAATGGTCCTAATTCAATTAACAGATATCACCCAATCAGAGGTCAGGATTGTTCAAATATTCTTATTCATGGATTATTGATTTAATAAAGTGGGTCCCACAATTTGGTTGGTTTAATTTGAATTCATACAGGCTACATGTAGAATTTCTGACTGCATGTGTATTGAGCATCGTACTCTGTCAGAGCATCAAATAACTCCCCTTAAATTTTTTGGGTGTTTCTAAGGCCCACCATGTGGGTGGACTGTTAAGGTTCGCCTGGCAGAAATTATGACGCACACGTGTGGATCGATCAGTAGATGGGCCCCAAAAGTTTCAACCGTTGGAGTATTCCTAACAACCCGATTTATTGATTGACGGTCAATAAAAATTTACTTTGGATTTGGCAAGTTTTGCCATCGTAGTGATGTTATTTTTGTATGTGGACCATCCAAGAGGTAGAGGATTATTTAAACGGTCTGGATCAATATGGAAATATGAATAGATTGTGGAGTAGAGATGGGGCACACCATTATCAGCCGTATGGAATATGTAACTGTGGGTCCCAATTGTATATATCTGTGCATCATGACCACTAGTTGATGGCCCACCTATTGAATGAATCATATGATTAAATCATCCTAAACGTTAGATACGATTGCCTGATTTTTTTACCGTTGAATCTGGGTCCACATAGTCCTTTGATTGGAAGTGTAGGGTGTATATAATCAATGTGGATTTTGGTCTATTTCTTACCCAAGAGGGGGGCTATATGATGGACGGTTCGGATGGATGAACACCACGTCTGGATAGCTTTAGCATAGTTCAGTCCGTACATGTGGTAATTACCATACGTTGGATCTTTGTAGGGCCAATCGAGTGATGTGTGACTTCATCCATTCCGTCCATTAGATGTGCATCTCAACGTTAGAAGTATTTAATAAAATCAATCCTCATCAACAACCCATGTGGACCACACCAGATGGAATAATAGGGGACATTGGGGAGGGGATACCCACCATAGATACTTCTATACGAAATTTGTGGTCCACCGTGTTGTATATGTATCATCCAAACCATTAATCACGTCCCAGGATGAAGGATTAAAGCTAAAATAAAGCCATTGAAAGATTTAGATAGTCTACAACAAGTTATTTTGCTGGTTTGTGGTGTGTCCCACTTGAGTT
Source organism: Magnolia officinalis (assembly GCA_021015155.1). NCBI lineage: Eukaryota > Viridiplantae > Streptophyta > Magnoliopsida > Magnoliales > Magnoliaceae > Magnolia > Magnolia officinalis. The sequence continues at coordinate 66,847,211 of JAJHSJ010000011.1, forward strand.
TTTGATGTAGTTGATTCTTGGTTTGTATGGTTCGAATGAGGAGTTTCACCAGATAGACGATTCAGATTCCACATAGACATCACGGGTGGCCCCACACAGCATGAATTTAATGTAATTACAGTACCTTGGAGCATGTGTGATAATTCGGATTCCTTTTCTCGAGTGAGTTGGGACGTACAAGGAATCGATGAAGTTCAGAACGTGAATACTGTCCTGATGCACCAGTCTGTACAAATGGGGCCCATAGTTTGGTGATTGATCCAGACCGTTGATCTTATACGCCCTAATGTGGATGGGTGATTCCTTAAAAAATAGTTCGGTGATTGATCCAGACCGTTGATCTTATGTGCCTTAATGTGGATGGGGTGATTCCTTAAAAATCACCAACAATATTAGAAATTTGTAACCTACAATCAGTATCCTACAAATAGACAGTTAGGAGAAAATTTCAGAAACAGACTAAAAAGAGTGAATGATTTTTATCCAGTTTTCCATTCTTGAAGATTTTTGGAACAAACTCAACATGCGCTGTGTTTCATAAGATCTACGGATTAGATCATGAACCATGGGCCCACTCGTAAGAAATGAGTGCATCATCAATCATAACCATCCTTATGGTTGGGACTATGGTGTACCATGGTCCAAAACTTACAATAATTGGGCAATCTTAGCCGTCAAATAATGTTTATTTACGAGATCCGTTTGCAACCGACCGTCTTGAGTAGTGGTAATCAGATGGTCAGAGTTATCGTTCATGTTTTTTCGGACTGGATTCATTTTTAACAGACCGTTTTGATACTACTAATGGATGTGTTTCTCGGGAAGAAAGAAATATACGTTGTTGTCCACTATATAGACGGTTCTGATCATCTTAGATGAACTCATATGGGCCCATCAAGAGACGCACACGTTGCATGGTCATATGTCGCGATTCACCCGATGTAAGCTAGTTTATCAGATGTTTGCTAATTCCACACGCCTAACGGATCCGTACACATCCATACGCAGGCGCATGTGTCATATGTGACACATGTACGAGATCTGAGCCTTCCATCAGGTGAGCTACACTATGTAGATCTTCCGGCTTAAGAATAGGCCATTTCACACCTTCGGTAGGCCGCAGCATATTAGAAAAAAATGAATGGCTAGAAATAAGTTTTAAATCGTAAGATTTACTTTGTGAGTTTTGGCCCACCTGAAGAGTGAAATTTTATGATTTTTCAGAGTGAAATTTTATGATTTTTCAGGTAGAAGATCTGAGCATTATTTCGAACATTATGGTTGACTCAGATCTCAGACACTTCGTCATGTTTGCACGTGTACCCGCCAGTGGATGTGTATGGTCCTACACGCGCGTGGAACTAGCAAACCTCTCCGTTTATCAATATCTTAAACGTATTCCCTCCCTAATCATCGAATCATCCACGTGGGGCCCACCTCAAACAAGTTGATTAACACGAAAACCTCAATTTGCACGCATCCATATTTTAGCTACTCCCCCTGCCACCAGCCCCGTGGCTGGTGGTCGGTGCTCTGTGGGCTCCACCATGATGTATGTGTTTCATCCATTCTGTTCATATATTTTTACAGATCACTTTATGGCTTGGTACCAAAAATAAGAGGGATATAAATCTCAGGTGGACCACACCATATGAAAACAATAGTGATTGGATATCCACCATTAAAATCCTCCTAATGGCCACTGTACTGTTTATTTGACATCCAATGGGTTGATTAGGTCATACAGGCCCAGATAAAGGGAAAAAACAAAAATCAGCTTCATCCAAGACTTTCATGGCCTCCAAAATGTTTTTAATGGTTGGCGCTCATTCAACACTAATGTGGTTAACTTGAGGTTGGAATATCATCTCTAAAAATAGATGGACAACATGGATGAAACACATACATCAGAGCCCACATATCACTGGCCACCAGCCATTGGCTGGTGTCAGGGTGAGTAGCCAATCCATTTCCCCATATTTCAGGGTTTTGTTAGGGTAGGGTGGCACCATAGTAGCTGGTTTCCAGCCTCTTCTTGCATCTTAAATAATGATCTGAACCGTTCATGTTACCGGGTGCACTATAAGAAGCAGTTGTTGAATGGTTGATTGTCTATGAAAATGAATATTTGATGGTTCGTGTTCAAATCCTAGATTCAAAGGTCAGGATCATCAACGAAATGTGATTACAAGGCCGCTGTAGCTTCTACATGGTAATAATGAGAACATGAACGAACATGAACGGTTCAGATCTTTCTAAAGATGCAATCAAGTGATGAAAAGGTGCCACCGTGCCACATTTAGGGAAAATGAAAATATTTTTTGTGTACAAAGAGGAGCATAGTTTCCCATAGCCACCAATTTCAAAGAGAATTGCCCAACAATACAAATCAAACAATGAAAATCAACATTGCAAGTGTCGTTGACGTTTCAAATCTTTCATCAACAGGGTTTGCCGATGTCATGCATCAATAATTGTTCAATAACATCGAGAGAATTTGGCCATTAGTAGATCATTCAATTCCATCAATAATTGTTCAATAACGTTGAGAAAATTTAGAAATCCCATATTGGTTACTAGATATTTTGTGATGTCCTGCTCAATGACGAACCATTGATAGGTCATCAATGCCATCGAAGTCCCATCGAAGATATTATTGAAAAAAATTCAGAAAATTCATGTTAGAACGTTTTGATGTTTAACTCAATGACATCGAGGGTGTTCGATGCTATTGACGGTTTGTTGATGCCATTGAATGTGTCATTGAGGGCGCGCATAATCGCGTAAATGCCAAATTTGTTTCCAATTTCAATTGTGATCTTATATATGCTATATATGGGTGTAATCGGGATTTGGGATAGATGAGGGCTTTTTAATTCATTCTAAGATTTCAAAGGCATAGCTCGATTGTAATACTTTTCTTGATTCATTTCTGTATGCTTCTGCGGTTTCGAGCAGTAAGCTTTCCAACTACTATATAGAACCAAGTAAGGCAATTTCACAAAGAATGGAGGGAAGCTATGTCAATCCCTGTCAATGATGTGGGGTGGAGGATGGACCAAACTCCTTGTGGCCCCGTGTTGAGGCGATGAAAGGATCACCAACGTGGTTTTTAACGAAATGTAGTTGATATTAAGAGAGATTTCGATATCGACCGTGCCCTAGTACTCTGTGAGTTCTCACGTGGATCGATTGATTGATCGGTCAGCGGCCCATCCCCCACAGCTCCCAATTATTCCTCCATCATCGTGTCCACGTCATGAGTGATGGCGACTGCGTTTTGGTTGCACGTGAATGGTGGGGAGGAACATGATCACCACATCATCAAGCTTGTCATTAGCCCCTCAAATTAAGGATCTTGTGGGGCCCACCTTAAAAGAATACACTAAGAATGGATTAATGTGTATGGATATACCAAGTGGACCATCTCAATGGATAATGAAATGGGTGACTCTTAAAATCATGGTCAAAAGGATCTTTAGCCCCTGAAATTAAGGATGTTGTGGGACCCACCCCAAACAAAGAAGAAATGTAGGGATAGGAGTACTATCATTGGTTTAAATTAAGAAGACATAATAGATGAAATAGGGGTATGTTAGGTGGTCAAAGAAAACAAAACCCATGTTGAGAAAACAATAGAAGAAGAGAGGAAAGGGTCTTTAGGTAGTCCTGGAAGTGTGTTGCATGTGTGAAGAGGGGTGTATGTATGTATGTGAGTGTGTGAATTGGAATGGAGTAAGGGAGAAGAAATAAGGGGAAAAGGGGTACATGGTTGGAGTCATGTGATTGCATTTATAGAGAGTTTGGTTTCTTGTTCCCTAGCGCACATGGGAGGGGGTATGATCTTTAGGTAGGTGGAGAGCAAGCAGAAGAGAGAGAGAGAGAGAGAGAGAGAGAGAGAGAGAGAGAGAGAGAGAGAGAGAGAGAGAGAGAGAGAGAGAGAGAGAGAGAGAGAGAGAGAAGTGGGACATGTGCCAGCATGTGCATCCTATAATACACAAACCCCACACATCATTTGGGAGGATAGTAGCCGAGGCACCCAAGAAAACAGTCACTGGAACTCTCTCTCTCTCTCTCTCTCTCTCTCTCTCTCTCTCACAGGTCTGGCTTCCAACTGTTGTGGGGGGTGGCTAGAAGACATGATGCTTTTGGGCTTTAATGGGGCTCTACTACTAAGATAAGGTGAAGCTTTGGACTTCGTGCATTGCATGGATGCTTTGTTTCTACCCCTCCTCAGGTGCTTCAGTGGAGAGCTGTGCCAAGGATTTTAAGTTCTCGGACACGAAGTTTTGAAGAATTTAAGGTAGAAAAGGAGAGAAAAAAAAAAAGAAGGGTCTCTCTCTCTCATCTCTTCATTGCTTACCACCACCACTACTAGTTATAGGAGTCTTTAGTCTTTAGAACCATCTCTCTCTCTCTCTCTCTCTCTCTCTCTCTCTCTCTCTCTCTCTCTCTCTCTCTCTCTCTCATCTCTTCATTGCTTACCACCACCACTACTAGTTATAGGAGTCTTTAGTCTTTAGAACCATCTCTCTCTCTCTCTCTCTCTCTCTCTCTCTCTCTCTCTCTCTCTCTCTCTCTCTCTCTCTCTCTCTCTCCTCTCTCTCTCTCTCTCTCTCTCATCTCTTCATTGCTTACCACCACCACTACTAGTTATAGGAGTCTTTAGTCTTTAGAACCATCTCTCTCTCTCTCTCTCTCTCTCTCTCTCTCTTCGTTGCTTACCACCACCACTAAATTGCTCTTTGTTAATTTGTACTACTACTTCTAGTTGTAGGAGTCTTTACAACCATTGCTCTTTGTTTGTTTGTTTGATCTTTTCCTTTCTTTCCTTCCTTATTGTTACTCATCATCTATTTCTTCTATATTACAGTGTCCATTTTCATCCTTTGCTTTGATGGAGGAGATGCAAGGAAGTAAGCGAAAGCGGGTCTACTCAATCGAGCCAAGCACCATTCTACATGCCACCTTCTCTCAGAAGTATATAAATCATCTATTATCAGCTCTACTGAAAATCAGCACCGACAGGTCTCACGACAACATTGAAAGCCAAGAGATCGAGAAGATTGTTAGATTCCAGGTCGACATGGCACTAGTAATGTCCGCAGACGAATTCCGCTGGAGCCATGCATTGAAACGCAAGCTCCAAACCGGCATGAACAAAACTCCATCATCCCCAACCCTTCTCTTCACCTATAAACACATCCCACATTGCTACATTGGTGAAAATCTCAAAGATTTCCCTCCATCACCACCCCTCCCTAGGACTCTAGTGCCTGTAGGCTACCATAGAAACTCAAACCCTAACCCCAATTCCCAGAATTCCACAAAAAGGCCAAATGGGGTTTACCAAGACCACCAGAGTAAGAAGAGAAGAAGGACTAGAGACGAAGACGGCGAGTTGGTTTGCCGTCTATCGACTCTAAGAAGGATTTTGCCTGGTGGGGATGAAATGGGAGCCCGTGAACTGCTTTCGGAAGTCGAAAGCTACATCGTCTGTCTCGAGCTGCAGGTTAGCATCCTAAGGACCCTAGTAAATGCACATTGATCTGAAATAGGCTAGGGTTTCACTCAAAATGAAGAAGCCATGGAAGAGATATCGATGTGTAACTGTATTAGGGTTCTTATATTGTTATGGTGTATAGACAAAGAAAGCTTGTTATTACTTTTGTCATTGTATAGGCCCCATGATTTTGTTAAAAACCCCCACTTTTTGTGCTCTATTTCTGAAAAAAAGAAGAAAAAAACACACCCCACTTTTATGTATCATGTAATATTCATGTTGTTTTTCAAATGTATTTAATGGTGAAACAATCCTTTGTGGCATTTCATGTTCTTTGATTCAAAATGGAAGGTTGAGATTGAACCCATTTTTATTGTAGTGTGATATCATGGAACTGGCATTGCTGATTTTAAGATCAGTGACCCATTAATTGGTCATGATACTAAGAGGGTACATGTATTGTAAGGTGATTTTGAATGATATGTGGGACCGCCGGTGGATCATCGATCGATCAGGACTGTCCATGCATTCCTACAACTAGATTCGCGTTTGAGCTGGTAGTTGTAACCATCTGATCAAGATAAGGATGTGAAATGGACAGTAAAGATCGAGCTGAGAAATGAAATATGTGCAACCATCTTGAAACATCTATCTACTAGGCCCCACCAAAATCGGCTACATCGTAACGCTTCAGATAATCCAAGCCATGTGATTTTTTGCAATGTGGCTTCCCTCTTATTGTACATGAAAGAATGGGCGTCTGGATCGGTCACTGGCCATCCCACAGACCAATTAAAAGCTTCAAGGATATTGCAAACATTGTGGTGAAGGTGAGAACATCAGCATTTTTACCTAATGGATCAGCTCCATCATTTTCCCAACTCCATGAATCTGCATTCGGTCCACGTTTGGCGTTTGGTTTGATTTCAAATTGAATTGAAATCATTAGTAGAAATTAGTAATAAAGTAGCTAGACATTACCAAAATTGTGAATTCCTTAGCATTCATTCAAGCAACTCCAAATTGCAATTACAGTACTTTGAAGTTGGATCTAAAAGCAACATAATGGCAATTTGAGAATACTAACAAACACCATTATCTTTTCTCATTTCATGTTGTTTAAATTTTAAACTGAAACATTTATAATTCAACTGTATTGTACATCCAAACACAGCCTAAAAGGCAAGAACCATCAGTACAAGAGAAATGATCATATACAGCCCATTGTGTTAACTAAAAATACAACATTTTTATGCTGAAATGTCAAATGGGTGTAGAATCTGACCAATATTGCAAAAGGTGGGCCACATCATAAAGATCACATGAGACAAAAACCAGCTGGATGGTCATTTGTCGGTGAGACCGTGCCTTTGAAATCAATGTACGGCCTGTTGTCTGACTCATTGGATGTTTGTGGCCCACCTGATGCATAGATTATTCCAAGTTTCCCTCTAGTTGATATTCATGGAGTGGCCAAACCTTTTAACGCCTCAGATGTTTCACTTCGGTGACACCTGAGAAGAAAATAAGAAGATTGTATGTGATCATTTTTCTAGAAGAGATATGTAGAACTAATGAAGAATGGCCCACTTTTAGGGGTGGAAGTGGGCCGGGCTAATCCGGGCCGAAGTTCCGTAAGCCCTGACCCTAATAGGGCCCTAGGCAGGCCACCGACAATAAGTCCAATCAAACAAATGGCTTGGATTATTGAAACATCCCTTTATCTAATGTGTCTTTAAACTACTCACATACAACAGATACAACCACTGATAAGTGTCTTTAAACCATCCATTCTTTTATATAATCATGGCCCACTTGATGAATGGACCAGGCCAACTAGTGGGCCCCACATTAGTTACTAGCCTGGCCCAGCCCTGAGGCTACATTTTGAGACCAGTTATTATACTCGTCCAAGTCTTAAAACCATGGCCCCAACAATCCTATGTATTTCTTGAGAAGGATAGTTTGATTTTAATACCTTCTCCAAAAAAATAATAAGGAAATTCCCATCCACCAACAAATTCCTTTGATATCCAAACCGTTCATCAGTGGTCTAGACCTTGGATGGGACTCTAGAGAAAGTTACAAGAAAGGAACCAATCAAAAATTATTTCACCTTTTCTTTTTCCATAAAAGAATCCCCAATCCAACGGATAGGATTGTCCAATCAATGCCAATTTTGGGATGTGGGCCACATGAAGTAAGAACTACCTGATGATCGGTTGGGATCTCGTATACATTTGGCATGTTCTCCCAAGCGAGCTGCGATTAACTAAGCCCTTGTGGCACGTTGATTATCAGCTGAGAGAAACATCCAATGAACGTCCTGGATCCTACACACATGTGCCATATTCGCACTTGTGGTGAGCTTTATGTTTAGTGATTGAAGCCCCTCCCACACTGTAGGGTCCAGATCATTTTGTACACAAAAGCATTTGGGCCGTCGAAAACTCATGGGACACTCAAAACGTACCTCTCAGCTTCGGACGCCCCATTTCGGCCCACATGCAGTGATAGTTCCATGATCCAAACGGTCCATATTCCAGGCACGTGTGCCATAATCCAACAGTCATGGTGAACAAGATAGTTGAATATGGACCGTTGAAAGTAAAATTTTCAAGGTCCAACATTCAACCAACCCCACCCTCGAATCAATGGTTAGGATCAACTTCAGCATGCTTCCAGATTGTGGCCCATCGAAATCCTAGAAGATGGACGGTTGCAATCATCTGATCGTCAATGGGTGACACCTGATGGAGCAACAAATGCTGTTGAACCTCAATCGCCTGGCAATTTCGGACACGTGGGCTGTGATAGGAAATGTCCATGGAGTGGGCCCACAGAGGTTGGCCCACGTGGAAAAATTCGCGGCGTTTGGATAACCCAAGTGTCTAAACCGTGGACTTTTTCCCCGTCGAATATGGACCGTTCACACAGTATATCTCCACTTTGACGGTTCTTTTGGATTATAGCGATGTGGTCCAGCCAGGGTCCGGAACACTCGATGGATGATCTGGATAACTATCCACGTGGCCACGTGGACAGCTGTAGGTGTCACAAATCAAATCAAGAGGCGGATCTTGTCCAAACCCATCCACAAAATGGTAGTTTGGTACCCCACAATGACTTGGAGTAGTGGTTTGAATATGATGGGAGTGTTTGGATGTATGTTTGCTTTCAAAATCCAATTATTTTGCCGGCCTATATGTGGGGCCCACCTATGATTACGGTGGATTGTTGGATATTTCTATCGGATGATCGCAGCCGTTCGTTTAAGGGCAGGCAAAATGAATGGTGAGGATGAGTTTATTCTAGTAAACTCTTTGGCCCACTGTAGTGTATGCATGTGTCTTATCTATGCCGTTCATCCGTTTTACCAGCTAATTTTAGGGCATTGTTAAAAAATTGAAGCTTATACAAAGCTCAAGTGGACCACACCACAGGAAACAGTGTGAATTGAATGCTTACCGTTGAAAACTTCTTGGGGCCATAGAAATTTTGAATCAAGCTTTTATATATATATATATATATATATATATATATATATATATATATATATATATATTTCTCTTCGTCCTTGTCTTTGTGACCTTATGAAAAGGTTGGATGGTAAATAAATATCACCCTTGGTGTGGTCCACTTGAGGTTTGGATATGCTTTGATTTTGGGATCATGCACTAAAATGATATGGAAAAATGGATGGACGGCATGGATAAGACACACACATCTATGGTGGGCCCGCAGAGTTTACTCAGTACGCTATAGCCTAAAGAGTGAGTCCGCAATCTGCTTCCATTCTGACCGTCCGTTTTGCATGAGCTTCATTAGATGGCTGTGATTATATAATCATGGATGTTTTTGTGGTACATCTGCAATCTATGGTCCATCCCTACTACCGAATGGGAACGCTTGGGTCCCACAGTGGAAATTGAACCATGATAAGGTACAAACGGACCTACCTATGATAAACAAACACCGTTGGATAGAAGGAATAGATGAAAGACTGCACATGAACTGAAAATAACCATGGTTGGATGATGATCACAGCCACACGATTAAGAGAATGTAAAATGGACGGTAGAAATAAACAAAATGGTCCTTCAATCCATTTTGCATGCCCTTACAGGAATGGATGTGATCATATGGATCTGCAATAGGGTGGCCACATATGGATTTGCACCACAGTAAAAAAAATAATAATAATAATAAAAAGGATAATTCGCACTGAATCATAACTCATTCTCCATGGGCCGGTTCAAACTGGGCCTGAACCTTACTGGACCGTCCATTCATTTTTGGACCCAAATTTGTCTGAAAGTTAATCCGAACCATTCGTTTACATCCATAAATATGAAGATCCGATCTGGACCGTTTGCCGGTCCGAAGTGCTTCCAGTAATGGGCAGTGCGCTTCAACAATCCAGCCCGGCCCATTAACAGATTGCCACCTTATATATGTTGGGGTACAAGTTATTGATGGGCCCACCCATGTAATGCCATTGTCTCATCTCAACCATTCATCAGGTGGGCCAAGTTTTGGTTAGATCATGCATAGGCGTCGTGATTGGCCTAGTACAAAAGGCCCAAGCCCGGGTCTAAAAATTAGTTGGAAATGGTCCATCTAGCCCAACGTAAAAATTGATCAAATATCTATCTCTCATAGAGGTGTACACGAACCGAGCTAGTTCAGTTAGCTTGCTCGACTCGGCTCGAAAAAGCAAGATTTGATTCAGTTCGAAGGTGAGTTCGAGCTGATTTTTTGAGTTTGAAAATGAATTCGAGTTGGCCTCAGCTCGACTCGACTTGGATCGAACCCAGCTTGAATCAAACTCAGATTGAACCAGTCTGGTGACTCGGTTACTTTGATATTGATGTCGCTAAACAAGTGTTTGATTAAATGACTCAAATAAGTGTGGTTGATGGCAAGGAAGATATGTATATGAAACCAACACACTTTTTTCTTAATTTTTATGTTGCTTAGAAGGTGTTTGATAAAATATCTGTAAAACTATTACTATTGTTTCAAATACATATCTTCCTTTTGAAGGTGCAGTCTAAGTATTTATGAAAATGCTGTAATGGTGAACTCGGCTTGATCTTAACTCAAATTGGCCCAAGCTGCTGACCGAACCGAGTCGAGGTGGCCAATCAGGCTTGAGGACCGAGCTGAGGTTAGCTAGTGACCGAGCCAAGTTCAGATGAGGCCAGCTCGACTCGATGTACACCCCTAGTCTCCCATAGTGAATGCTCCTCATTCATCCCTTGATTAGGTGTGCCACACATGTAAATGAGAACTATGGTCTATGCAAGATTCATGTGTTTCCCATGGCATGTATCTAGACCTAAACACATGTCACGTGAAGTTGGGCAGGCCGGTCCGGGCCGGGCCGGAGTGGGCCAAGCTGCCTTAATGATAAAACCGCAAGCCTAGCCCAAACATTGGTTGGGCCATACATGCCTGAATGAAGGCTGGCCCATGGGTTAAGTTAATAGGTCCATGAACGGTCCAAAGTCGGGCTGGGCGTCGCCCTGTGGGCCCCACCCTAATCGGCGACGCCCATATTATGGCCTTTTTAAAAATGGAATGTGGACGGTCGTGGCATTTTTATTCTTGACCGTCTATCTGTCGGCCATATTCAGTTTTTAGATTGCCGTATTGAGAACGCGCAATCTATCAACGATGGGACGCAATAGATCAACGGTCTGGATTATGGATCCATTGCTCTCACTTGTCAGATTTGAAAGCGCTTGTATATGGTGCAAAGATGTAGTAATCCTCCTACATTGAACGGGCACCGTTTGCTGACTTTGAATAACTAATTGTGGCCCACCTAATGAGTGGACGAGTCTGATATTCAGTACAGATCACATATAACAAAGGCCAGCTTGATGAATGGCTCGGATCTCAGACACGCGTGCCACGTTAGCTCTTCCCCATTATAAGGAGAAGATATTGATGAGAAATCCACGTAACTTGCTGACGTCAATACACTATCGAAGTCGGTGGTGCGGGTGCACAAGCTTGTAATACTAATTGGGGTGTTAATGGGCCGGGCTGGGCCTGGGGTGGATTTGGCCCGGATTTTTGACTGTTTCGGGCCAGGTTTTTCAAAATTTTGATTTTCGGGCCCGAGCCCGGCCTATTGACACCCCTACTAGTAACTAGTTGGTATCCGTTATGTAACGCTCCCAAAAATTCAAAAATCTGTTAAATGGTTGCCTTCCGCCTGCTTCCCAAAATCCGGCTTTCTACCTCTTCTTCTCCTTCCATCAAACACCAGCCTCTTGTCGGCATTTCATCGAACATCTCACCCTCAAACCACCAACGCGCTATCTTAGAATCGCAGCTTATTTCCGTCCTCCAATCGTCCACCTCTCTCGCCCACCTCAAGCATGTGCATGCCCATCTCCTCCGCACCGGCCTCGACCAAAGCAGCTTCGTTCTCTCCAAGCTCCTCCGCACGCTCACTAATCTTAACCTCCCCATCAACTCCTACGCTCGCCACCTGTTCGACCATGTGCACTACCCAAACTCCTTCCTATACACCGCCCTCATACGCGCCTACGCCCTCCGCGGACCCTTCTCCCAATCTCTACTACTCTACTCCCGCATGCGCCGGGTTGGTACGCGACCACTCTCCTTCACCTTCTCTGCACTCTTCAAGGCTTGTGCGGCACTGCCGGATGTTGATGCAGGCCGCCAGGTTCATGCCCAGACGATTTCGATTGGAGGGTTTGACTCTGATCTGTATGTTAACAATACATTGATTGATTTTTATGTGAGATGTGGGTGTTTGGAGGATGCAAGAAGGGTGTTTGATGAAATGCCTGAGAGGGATGTGATTTCTTGGACGACACTGATTGTTGCTTATGCAAAGAGGGGGGATATGGATGCAGCGGAGGAGTTGTTTAGCGGATTGCCAGAGAAGGATATGGTTGCTTGGACAGCGATGGTTACAGGTTTTGCACAGAATGCGAGGCCAAGAGATGCGCTGAGGCTGTTTGAGAGGATGCAGGTAGCAGAGGTTGAGACGGATGAGGTCACTCTGGTGGGGATTATTTCGGCTTGTGCACAGTTAGGTGCGGCGAATTATGCAAGGTGGGTTCGGGATGTCGCGGAAAGATCTGGGTTTGGGCCTGAAACAAATGTGGTTGTAGGGTCAGCGTTGATAGACATGTATGCAAAGTGTGGGAGTGTGGAGGAGGCATACCGAGTGTTTGAGGGAATGACGGAGCATAATGTATTTTCTTACAGTGCAATGATCGTTGGGTTTGCAATGCATGGACAGGCGGACGCGGCAATGCGATTGTTTAAAACGATGGTATCAAAAACAGAGGTAAAGCCAAATGGAGTCACATTCATCGGCATGCTGACAGCATGTAGCCATGCAGGGATGGTCGAGCAAGGTCGGCAGTACTTCAAAAGTATGCTCAATGATTACAGGATTGTCCCATCAGCTGATCACTATGCGTGCATGGTGGACCTTCTCGGGCGAGCTGGGCATGTGGAAGAAGCCCACAATCTCATAAACACAATGCCCTTTGAGCCGCACGGAGGCATGTGGGGCGCTTTGTTAGGTGCCTGCCGCATCCATGGGAAGCCCCACATTGCAGAGATTGCTGCGAACCATCTGTTTGAACTGGAGCCCAATGGGATTGGAAATTACATTCTGCTTTCGAATATCTACGCATCAGCAGGAATGTGGGATGATGTGTCAAGGGTAAGGAAGTTGATGCGAGAGAAGGGTCTGAAGAAAAACCCTGGCTGCAGTTGGGTGGAATCAAAGGATGGTGTTGTTCATGAATTTTTCGCAGGCGATTTGTCACACCCAAAGTTCAATGACGTAAAGGTAGTGTTGGAGGAGCTGCTAGAGAGGTTGAAGCAAGCCGGATACACGCCAAAGCTGAGGTCTGCGGTATACAATGTGAGCAATGAAGAAAAAAAGCAGTTGCTGAAGAATCATAGTGAGAAGCTGGCACTGGCATTTGGGCTGCTGACAACAAGCCCTGGGAGTGTGGTACGGATTGTGAAGAATCTGAGGATGTGTGAAGACTGCCATTCGGTCATGCGCAGTGCGTCTTTGGTAGAAAAGAGAGAGATTGTTGTGAGGGATAACATGAGGTTCCACCATTTTCGCGAGGGTGTGTGCTCATGTGGCGATTTCTGGTGACCAAGGAAAATCTTATGATCTTAACCACCTGATTCCATCCAGACCATTGATTGTTTTCTTTTCTGACTGTCCGTTTGGTGGCTTGACAACATGATTACCATACAATATTTTTTGGATTGAATTATTGGAACTGGGAGTGCTTCAAGCTTGTGTGGGGATGTGTTTGTGTCGAAGATGCCAACAGTGGTGACATCGTTGAATTCTTCTAAGAGAACAGTCGGTCTCAGTCGAGAAAATTAAGTTCTCAATCATCAAATGGGAACTATAAGGATTTGAAATGGGAACTATAAGGATTTGAATTCAATGGGTTAGAAGCAGCGGATTCATTAAGGGATTGGAATACGGCGATAGAAAAAGACTGTTAAAATGGAGAAAGAATACAGAGTGTAAATGCCCACTTTTGAGGGCGTTGAAAACATAATATCGATGAGTCATTGATTAGCAATCTAGGTCAATCAGTCATTGAGGTTGCAACTAGAGGAGAACGGACCATTTTCATGACACTTGTCTGGGCCAGCTGGGGTCAGGATCCGAACGAAACGGAATGAAAACCATTGGTGGTGGGCCTGTAATATTTTCAATCAATCAGTTTTGGCATGATGAGTTTCTAACTCCTGACCATAGCTGAGGAGAGTTGGGCTATTTCTTGAAGGGGGTTGCAGCATGGAGGAAAATTGAAATGTGGATAGGGAAATGTTACTTGAAATCCTTGGGTAATGTATAACCATGGATTTCGATTTTCAGGTATGATCACCTCATGCATCTTATTTGCCTTACAAATCGATTTAATGTCTTTTTTGAGAGAAGTGAATGTCTTTAGATTTTTAGGAAAAGCTAGGAAATTGAAGTAGGTTTTCAAGCCTACAAGCAGAAGAAAAGTGGGTTTTCCCTACAGGCTGCTTTCATTTCTAGGGTTTTCCATGTTCCCAAACACCACCCAATGAAATTCATGATCTTACTCATTGGTTAAACATACTGTCGCTATATAACTATCCAAATGAAAATGTGGATACATTACCGAAGGGTGAGTGTTTCAGGAGAGGTTGTGTTGGATATCTTTACTGTTAGCTTGATGTATTGATTTTATTTTGTAAAATGAATTTTTTTCCAATCCTCCTCGTCGTCGTCATCATCATCATTACCATAGCCTTGTCCTAGCTAATTGGTTGTTTCCCCAATCATTCCTATATAACATAGTGAAAAATCTCAATCTTGGCAATTTCTTGGCTTGGGAATTTCTCTGGATATTTTTCATATTTTGATATTTTTCTCATGATATTATCAGAAAATCTTGCTGAAAATAATATATTATAAATTAATAAATAAATTTAGGGTTTTGCTGATGTCCCCACCTTCACGGGATGTTTGCGATGTCCTCAATCCTTTTAATTGACATGTGAGACACCCAATCATCAGTTTGAATAGGGGACAAGCCTGCAAAATTCATGCCTATCTGATAATCCTAAGCATCCAATTGGTGGCATCGAAAATGGACAGTCAAGATTGAGTGGATAAACAAAATAGGTCCAATCATCATCTTGAAAGGTCCCAATTGATGATCGGGCGTCCCATGTGTCATTAAAAAGTCCGGGGACAATGGATGTTAGCAAAACCCATAAATTTAAGAATAAAAATATATAGTTATAAATTAATTATTTTAACATTTTTATGTTAAAAAATGTGATAATCTTACACTAAAATTGTTTTAAAAAATAGTTGATATTTTGAAAATCTCAAGATATTATTGGGATAACATTATTCAATCAATTTTCCCTGCGAGAATGTCATGAGATTTTTGTCACAATGCCTACAACAAGTGTCGTGGAAGATTCCAGTCTGACTGTAACCATCCATCCTGCAACCATGGCGGACAAGTGCAAATTGGCCCATGAGACTCGGGACCCTTTGATTCCTCTTTGATCCACGCCCCTCTCGTGGTGGGCCAGCAGCGGGTCAGTGATGGTGGGGGTGCACAGTCCACACCCAGGGAATCTGAGCATAGTGACAAATCTCATTCTCCACAAGTTCTCTGCCCGGGAATTTCTCAGGAGATTTTCAGATTTTGATGTTTTTCCTACAATATTATAGGGGATAATCTTCCTGAATTTAAATATTTCTTATAACTCAATAATTTTAAAATTTTGAATATAAAGTATAAACTGAATTATTTTAACTTGTAAATAATTTTTCCATTAAAATCATGAAAAACTAAAAACTACTGAGTTTTAGAACATCCTCGTTATATTATCCTAATAATATCATTTAATTATAACTCCGTGTCCGTGATAATATTTCTGAGATTTTTAAAATCATAGTGTTGTTGGCAGCCCACGAGTGTTTTAAACGGGTCTTCATGATGCAATTGGATGATACAGTAAGATGCATTATCAAATGCATTATTTGTCTCGAAGTCTATCTTATATTCCTACTGCCTAGGGCGAAGATGAGGTGGGCCCCACTCTTTATGAAGTCTTCTGGGGGAGGTCCTAAGCGGGTTTTTTCGAGTTCGACGGACAGTATATCTTTTTGTAGTGGAGTTAGGCCCTGTTTGGAAGACATCTAAAAATTATTTAATTTCATCAGTTAAAAATAATTATGTATTAGAAATCTTCATCTCTACTAATATATAATGAGTTCATCATGTGTGTCAAAACATAGGACTGCCCATATCTATCAAGAATCACTTTTATGCAGATCGACAATCCTAACCATTGATCCATGGTCATTTTGATCAAGTGATCCTGATTGGACTAATCCAAGTTGGGCCAAGTCGAGCATATTTTCAATGCTGACTCGTCGTTGGACTCGACTCAGATGAGTCAGCAGTCCATTGTCTGGACACCACTGGACCCAAACCCGATAAATGGGTCTGTTTTGGGTCCTCTCAGTCTGGACCCCACAACACCCGGCTCGTTCCGACTTGGACCCAACTCATACCCAACCGATACATTAATGGAGCTAAAAGCGAGACCCGATTATTGAATGGGTTAAATCAGGATCTCCCATCAGCTGGATCCCACCTGACCGGTCTACACGCCTCGTCTCGGCTGATTAGGCCTCAATAAGAAAAATTAAATTTGGGCCCATCTGAGCCCATTTAGTTGGTGGGCCTAAAATCAAGGCCAATCGATCGACGGCTAACGAGGCCCGTAAGCCTAACCTTTTTCCTCTGACTATTATCAATGTATCAATAGTTTTTTGACTCAGCAACTCATTCCATCATGAGTCGAGTCATGACTCAACTGAGTCAGCACCAACTTGTGACACCTAACCAGATCAGACTCGACCTTTCTCTGGGTCGACTCAGTCGAGTCGCATCCAACACGGCCGAGTCGTCCACATGCGTTTCTGTGAGTCTTTGAAAGAGACAGATGTGAGGCAATGCTTTTCAATATGAAAGGGAGCATCACTCAAGGGAATAAAAAAATAAGGCTTAAACAACGTGGAACGGAGATAACATTGTAAAATACAAAGAGATTAGGCATTGAAGATAAGGGAATGGTGGGGCCCACCTCTCTCTCATCTTAATTTCTACATTAATTTAAATCGAATCGAATCGGATCCATTGAATGTGGGAACTAAAGTGGCATCGACGGGCCACATTTTATAATAAATGTGGGAATCTTCTGCTAATGTTTCATCATAATCTATTCCTTCTATCTAATCAATGAAACTCTCATCTCACGTCACGAAAAAGAGTAGTCATCCAACCACCCATCATCGCGCTTCTTCTAAATTAGATTATTCGATAATGTCAACCATAAGCTATTAATTAGCTGGAAAATCTCCACCATTGAGGTTTTTTTTTTTTTTTTTTTTTTTTTAAGAAATTAGCCTGAACTATGATCATATGACCTGTCCCCGTCAAGTCAAATCATGGGTGACCGTTGGATTTCGTCCGAATGGGACAGCATTCTGATTGGGTCGGTCAACAACGAAATGTCATGTGGGCCCCACTATTGCGTGTGATCACCAACTTGGGACTGAGAACAAGTTAGATCATGACAACACTAAACCATCACAATCATGGCCCACCTTCCACGAAGATGATAAGGTATCGTGGATTACGTACTTCTTGAGAAAAAACATGGGTGGAAGAATCACCTACTAATTTCCATCTGTGTGGGGCCCACCCATGATGTTCATGTGAAAGCCCAACCTTGGATTTGGTGGGCCTACTTTCTTTCAAGAGTGCAATCTAAGAATCATCCTCATACAAAACTCAGGTGGGACACACCAGAGGAGAAATGTACAATCAGGCCTAATGCCTATATATTCACCTGGTATGGCCCACCTGAGTTTTGGTTTATGTCCCTTCATCCTGATGTGGCCCACCTGTGTCATAGATAAGGGTGGATTTGGACAACCGTGATTTTTTGGACGGTTGATGTTCAAAACCTACTCGAGAAATGTATGATTATCGGCTAGGATCTCTTCATTGTGTCCTCAGGTTTTAAGTTCGTGTTAGTGGGGCCCACAGTCAGTAATCTACACCACTGATCTGTTGCTCCCCACAGTGGATGGACCATAACTTGAAAGTCTTTTTGAAGGACAATTGCAACCTTTTAATTCGTGGCCTTGAAATAGATGGCTAATAAGAACAGTATAGCAATCTGAAAAAAGACACAATATAAGTGGCTAGGATCTTCCTATCTGGTAGATTTTAATGATATGGTCTATCCATGTTGGGATGGAATCCAACCACTAGGATGTCCGGTCAATTGCAGCCCAAGTCATCGCACGGATGGCTGGGAAAACTTCTTAACCGTCCGTTTGTACTGAATCGAAGCTGGCTGATTTTGAGGCAGAAGATCTAAAATGTCTGTCCCACCTGATGGAAGGCTTGGATCTCTCGCAAGTAAGCCATATTGGTGGACTTGCCTGCGTGTGAATAGCCAAGCTTCCACACGCGTGAGGGTTTAGCAAACCTCATCGTCATTCCATGGTCACGAAACATCAGTGGTGTTGGTAGTTATATGATACTCTAGGAAAGTATCACGCTTGATACGCAGGCCAATCAGACATCATACACGAGGCATAAATTAACAGATACCAAACTCACTAAATTGTGGGACCCAAGCATGGTGGCACATGTGCATGGACAATGGGAAGTTGACACGTGCGGCACATGTAAGGTGCCCCGTACATGTGGGGCCAAGTGAAGATGAATAGTTGCACGTGTGTGACCCAATTGAAAGATAATGAAAAGTTGGCACGTGCAACATATGAGGTGCTTAGAACATGTGGGGCTCAAGTGAAGATTCATGATGACACGTGTGCGATACAACTGATACAATAGAAGATGGATAATGGAAAGTTGGCACATGTGGTGTATGAGACGGTTTGTACACGTGGGGTTCAAGATAAGATGGATGGTGACATGTGTGCATATGAGGCGCTTTGTATATGTGGGCCCAAGTGAAGATGTAACAATTCATGCCCACACTGTATGATATTGTCCGCTCTGAGCACAACTCGCATGGTTTTGTTCTTGGGATCACCCCAAAAGGCCTCATACAGTATAGGGTCCGATGTGGGATAAAGCTTCACCTTTCACTATGTGCACAGTAGCCTGTCAGCCACACAGTAGCCTGCCAGCCACCTAGGGGCCCGCCCATGTGTGACCATAGTGACGGGACGTCACAAATCCCCCACTAAGGGCAGAGCCGTCCTCGGCTCTTATACCATTTGTAATGGCCCACGCCCACACTGTATGATATTGTCCGCTCTGGGCACAACCCGCACGGTTTTGTTCTTGGGATCACTCCAAAAGGCCTCATACAGTATAGGGTGACAACTCCACATATAGTCACCACAACTTCAGACAACACTTTCGATATGGGATAAAGCTTCACCTTTCACCGTGTGCACAGTAGCCTGCCAGCACAGTAGTCTGCCAGCCACCTTGGGGCCCGCCCACATGTGTGCCCGCCCACATGTGTCCACCCACATGTGACCACAATGACGGAACGTCACAGAAGATGGATGGTGGTAACTGTGTGCAACCATAGAAGATGGGTGGTAGAACATTTGTGCGTGACACGTGTGAGGCGATTGGAGAGATTAGAGAATGGTGATGGCACATACGATGCGGGTAATGTCCCTAAGTTCACAATAATCGGACACTTCAATATAGGATTGCTGGAAAATAATGGACGGCCAAGGAAGTCTAGATGATAACCGTTCATTTCCTTATCCTAAAGTCCCCGAATTGAATGGTTAGGATCGTCGGATAGGATTAATTTTTGTAGCATGGTCCATCCAAGGTAAAGCCTGCTTTGATGAACGTTTCAGATTTTCTGCAGGTATGCAACGCCTTACAAAAACGAGTTGCACGAGTAAAAGAAAAAGGCACAAACAGTACAGTCTAGCACCTAATACTAAAAAGAAGTGGTCATATTCCACATACAGGACATCCAAGCCGTTCAAAAGGTAAGGACCACCATGAATATCACCAGGTACAAAGATCAGGCAAATCAATTCTTCAAGTGGGCCACACGTAATTTGGGTCGTTTGATTGGTTCTCTATCGATCGATGCTAATGGTGTGGCCCACATGATGAACGCATTGTTCTGTATTTCACAACCGCTGATCTTCTTGATGGACCACCTTTAGCAGAACTCCTGAGTGCCCTACACACGGACACGTCAGCAGGAAAAAAAAAAAAAAACAAGGTGCAGCACGGTAAGCTGAGCATGCTGGGCTGGATGTGATCATTCCTCAAACTTCTGTCCCCTGACAAAAAAGAAAAAAAAAAGGTGGGCCCCACCATCAGATACATGCATGATAACCTGTCATCGCAATATTATATGGGAAGGGTGAAACATGCGGTTGGGATTTTGTTTTATAGGAGGCGTTGGTTTCAATATAGGTGCACCTGGCAAGCAACAGGATGTGCAGATCTGTCAGCCTTCATTTGAATATTTAGTGGGCAGATTTCGATTTCTTTATAACGAAGCCGGTTTGTGTACAACGTTTGTAGTATAAAGCTTTATTCGAAAACTAGGTATGTGGGGTCCACCATGATGTGTGCATGGCATCTAATCCAAAATTCAGGTGGTCCACGCCATGCAAAATCACGTGGTATGGCCCCACATCAATATTGAAATTGCCTTATTTTCGACGTGACAGGGATGGATTAGATGGAATATACAAGACAGGGTGGGGCACCACGCCCAATGTGGATGGTTTCAACGGTGACCGTCCCTGTTCCAGCTGTTCCCTGTGGGGAGACCCACCTGTGGTTTGGATCGGTTTGAATTTCGGGATCTGGGTTGAAATTTAAGGGACGCACCTTATGAACGTAGTGGATGTGGGCCCCACACATGTAGTTGTACTAATGAGTATATATTTACTTATCACGGTTGATGCCCGGGCCCATCTGGTTGTACACGTGGACATATGTGGGACGTTGATGTGAACGCGTGCCACTTGTACGTTGGTGATTTGCGCCGTACGCTTGGTCCCCAAGCATGCCTGGCCCAATAAACTTGGGGGAGATCAGGACATCCATCCGGCCGGTGGCCCATCAGGGACTGTCTCCCTGCCCATCCATCGGTGGGCCCCACACATACAATCACCTGTGGAGTGTTGACAGCCCGTCATCTCCTTCCTAGCCTTCCATTTCGCCATACACGCGCGGCACGCGCTCGTCGGTGCTGGAAAAGCTCTGTGGCCTCACTATGATGCGTGTGTTCTATCCACACCGTCCATCCATTTGCCAGATCAATTTAGGGCATGGGCCCAAAAATGAGTCAGAACCAATCTCATATGGACCACAATGTAGGAAAAAGTGGTGATTGAACCCCCACCATTAAAAACTTCCTGGGGCCCACAGAAATTTTTGATCAAGCTGATACTTTTATTTTCCCTTCATCCTCATCCGTGTGACCTAATCAACGGGTTAGATGCCAAATAAAAATAACAGTAGGCCCTGCGGAAGTTTTCAACGGTGGGCGTCAAATCACCACTGTTTCCTTTGGTGTGGTCCACCTGAGATTTAGATTTGACTAATTTTTGTGTTAATGCCTTAAAATGAGTTGAAAAAATGGATGGACGGCACAGATAAAACACATACATCATGGCGAGGCCCACATCAGTACTGCAGGGATCACTGCCGCAAACCGAGTCCACCAGGTAGGTAGCTCACATGAGGTCCACATCTCATACACGTGTAACTGGCCACACGTGCGTGAATACCCTTTTGGTAGGATTTATTAGCTTGATTGGGCTGATGATGGTATTTGATGATGATGCTGATCATGGTCTTCGCATGATGATGTGATGTGGTGGAAGCCATGATGATGACGGTGCTGATGGCGACCAGGTGGGCCCCACCGGCTTCGGCTGCGCCTCCGCCTGCCTACAGCGCGTGCTTACTGCAATCCAATCTATTCCCGACTACTCAAAGATGCCGTCAGTTTCTTTTGTCTTTTTGTCCGTATCAGTCCCTCCCATGCGATTCAGAGTTTGTTTTTCTTTCCATAAATACCCTTACCGCATGTACGGTTTTACGTTCTTGCCCCTACGTTCTTTTCTGAAGTAGATTTTGGCAGAATACATTCCGACGTACTAGAGTACGATACGTCGGGACCTTTTAGCCTTTGAATTTGGGATATCTTCAGATCCAAACCGTTAAAACGATGAGTTTCACTTTTTTATAGTGGATGGATGACAAATAAAAGCATTCTAAGATGTCGACATGAAAATTTATCTACACTGTTTGTTTTTCAAGATGTTTTTTTTTTTTAATCTTTATATATATATATATATGCGTGTGTGTGTGACTGGATAATATTCAAATTGTATTCCACATAAATTGTGATTTTTGTCTAGACCTGATAATCATTAATGCCTAGTCAAGGAAAAATAATTTCATTTGCAACCGTAGGAATCGCCATGTCCCGGGGAAATGTTCCATCCCTGCTTCCACCTCGAATTCAAAGAGAGCCGATTGCCCCAATGTCACAGAGATATCTTTGTGCCCAGGGCTGTCTATGGTCGTCCAGCATAAATCCACTCTAACCATCTGTTTTGAAATATGACGATAGGACAAGATTCTAAAGTTCAGGAAGATCCAAAACTCAGGTAAGCCACACCAATAAAACAGTGGAACAGCAATGCCTACCATTGAAACCTTACTGGATCTGACCATGATGTTTATATGCCATCAAAACCATTCATAGAATTATTAACACTCAGATAAACTGTAGGAACGAATATCATCCTGGTACGAAACTTCTATCACCACCGAGCCTTCAATCCCCACTATTTCGTATGGTATGACCCACGATGGACGGACTGGATTTATCACTAGCATCCATATGGCCCCCCACAACCCGTGAAACAGAGATATCTTAGTGCCCAGGGTCACAGGCAATCCGCTCCCGAGTTGAAAGGTGAGAGATTGATTTGTACTATTCATGTTCTCAGTGGCACTATGGAAGTTATAGTCTTATAAATCTTGTATTTGAATTATGAGCCGTTAAATATTCCTAAGTCAACTGGTTGGACAGCAATTTATAATCTATTCCAACAGATGACTTCAAACCTTTCACGGAAGTGTAACATCCAACTTATCGAATGGGTTGGCCCCACCATGAGAATTGTCTTAAGTAAAAATCAGCCGCATCCACTCATTTAGCAAACCCGCACTTGTATCTTGCTATTTATAAATCGTAAAAAACTGTTTTCAATTGGATAACTTGTATGATGAGTAGAAGGGGTTGATTTTTTTCACTAAGTTATCCTCATGGTGGGCCATTGGATGTAGTGTTTGCTTACTAGATTGGAAGTTAGCTACTAGGTGGACCATAACTCCTTATATAACTTATTGGTTTTGAGACCTTCTCATGTATATGTATAGGATTTCTTGAGGTGAGTTATCTAGTCAATAGTTCGGATATTGTGTACACATCATACGTAACGTGAGATGAGTTCACAAAGGGTTGTAGTAAGCATTGGAGTCAAAGAAAAGTAGTACACGTAAAGGAGAGGTTCCATGAGGTTAACCTCATGGGAGTTTCCTATGGTCGAACTCTATGGGTTACATGGTAACATGGACATCCACACCATCAATTAGATGCACCCTTACAGGGTGGACCATGGGCCTAAAAATCAAGTCAACTCATGAATTAGGTGGCCACATTGTCACACTCCAAAAATTGACACTTGATTACAAAGACCTTGGTCCCGAGTTCGTGAGTGTGAACCAAATGAAAACACACATGTGATCTCATTTAGATTCATATTTATCACACACAAGAGCAGTCAGAGTAACGCAATTCAAATTATCGGATCCAAAGTGAGGTAGAGATAACAAAAATTAATAAATATAAGGCCAACAGTCAAAGTACAATTAAAAAGTAGTATCTGCCCAAATGGAAATTTTATAAGCCACAATATACATACCCAAGACGATTAAAGTGTAAAGTTTCAGTTTTGATCCAATCCTCCAAAAAAAAACGGCAGTGGTGCAAGCCAATCTAAGCTTACCTGTCTGATATCTCGATAGTACTTGCATCGATAATATTGCATGGTTGGTGTTTTAAAACACCGTCCCAGACGGGAGTAAGTAACTAACTCGGTGATTCTATTAGTTCTAAGTTACACATGTTATCGACTTAATCATCACAAGTAATAATAAACAATACAAAACAAACGATTCTTAAGTTGGTTATTTAATGCATGATGTGATGTTATGCGCAATGATTGTCCCGCGGCACAACCCACCAATAATTTTCATGATGATATGTGCATGGTTGGCCCGAAGCACAACACACCAATATTGTCATGATGATATGCATGATTAGCGAAGTTGTTATTATTCTTGGTTCAAATAACAAATTAGCAAAGCTAAGATATCGACATTATATCACGAGTCATTATCCAGATCACATGGCTCGTTGTGGCAGATAACGGCTTCTCACCAATGTCCATTGATACAAATTTAGATATCACCCATTATACTCATAAATCAACTATCTCAAAGGTACAACATAATACTCAAAGGTATAAGGATCAACCCGGGATGGATTGTCACCCAAACACGTAGTATGATCACTCAGTTCATATGTGTGGGTTTGTCATATAAAATCAAACCACCACAAAGGAAATGACTCGTCACCTAATTCCATTAACGCTCAGGTCGTTCGAACGGTACTCTGACGCGAAACCATCGGCCAGGTATTTGACAGGGGTCGTTTGAACAACAATCTATCACATCCATTAATGCTCACAACGCACTACGGGGAGGCTCGTCACCCAATGTTTTGCCAACATGGCGGGCTCATCACCCAATGTTTTACCTATGTGACAGGCACGTCACCCCCACTATAAGCCGATAATTTGGAAACGGTGTCCCATATCACCATGCCTTACTCATGAGTCATTGTGGAATAATATCGCATTAATGGTTATGAATGAACTTATCCATTAGAAACAGAGTATCCTATATTCAATTTGGTCGTGTCATACATTGTGAACATACATGATCAATCGGCTATTAGGCTAATTTGATTAACCTATGAAAACATCAACGCAATCGGCATTTGGTGCAAACATCACATGTAGTCCAACTAATGTCGGTCGTCCGTGTTCAACCCGGGTCGATCGAACAAGCCTAGTTGGCCGGCCTAACTCGGGCCACCCTTTGGTTTAGGTGATTTACCTAACAATTCATCAAACAATTATAACAATATTTCATATGAAGCATAAATTCAATGATAGTACTACATAAGCATTTCATCAAACATGTGAGCATCAATAGAAACAACACACTCGCTGCAGTGTTTCATCAAACATGTGAGCATCAATAAAAATACACATTCACCTAGGCATTCCACCGAATATGTGAGCATCAACAGAACAACACATTTAATCATTAAAGCATTTTATCAAACATGTGAGCATCCATAAACAAGCAATAACACATGTTGCGATCAAATCGAAATATAAATATGTTGGCACACACCAAGTTATTTATAAACAATAAATTATTAACTGAGACCCTCGATGGTCGATAAATGGTAACCTATGAATAATGGTCCGCATCTTTAAGAATGAATCTCCAATTTTGAGCTCCCGGTGTTACGGATTTGGGGAAAATAATTCCTACACTAATTTTAAAGCAACTAGGTGAGATTCATGCAATTTCACCTAGAAAAATGCAACTTGGTCCGCATCTTTAAGAATGAATCTCCAATTTTGATCTCCCGATGTTACGGATTTGGAGAAAATGATTCCTACACTAATTTTAAAGCAACTAGATGAGATTCATGTAATTTCACCTAGAAAAATACATGTTAGGAAGTAGGGTTCGTTTCTTAGCTCTCGATCGCGAGTGTGATGGATTCGGCAGAGGAGAATGGTCGAGACTAGGGCTTGATTGAAGGGAATCCATCAAGAACACTCCAAGATCTCTCTCACAATATCTCTCTCCTTCTCTCTTTCTATCTTTCTTTCTAGGGAAAAATTCGTATGAAAAGAGGGGGTGCCCAAATGAGGGCCTTATACAATGCCAAAAGTGGTGCAAATGTTCATAAGGGTTAGGTTTTCATTATATTATCCATATGGGAGGATATTTCTAACCTTAGGGGCCCACTATAGGGTGTATGGGTCGATATATACCATAAGATAGTTGGCCCTAATAACAATCTACGTATGGATATAATCGGCCCGCCATTTGAATGCATCGATCAACAGGTATGATTAGAAGTTAGTTTGACGGTCACCGATGGTCGATCGGGGTCACGACTATACAAATATATGCAAGGTATTAACTTAGGTTGGAGCCCTAAATTTGGTAACGATCTAATGGTCGGAAAGTCACAACTTTGATAAAGACTGGATACAAACAAATAACTTAAGTTCTTGATTAATTTCAAGAATATTCACACATCTCATGCACTAACTTTGCGATTCCCAGTTGAGTGATTCGAGATGCAATCTCAGCTCAATATCACACGATGGACATCAAGCCTACTAAGATGAACGTCTTTCTATAGTATCGGGTTTAGTGACCTACTATCAAACAGTTTATAGTTTATTTGAAAAATCGGGACATTTCTGAAATGAATTGGATAACAAGATTTCTTGTGCACGATGATTAGGTTTTGGATTAGTTGAATTTATAGTATAACTTATTCGCAATTAACGAAAATGACTATTCAATCTTAATAACCTAAAACTGTTGGTTCTAAGGCTAAAGGAGTAAGTAGGTCAATTTGGTTTGTCAATTAATATCCGATTCCTAGTTGTCTCGGCTTTCGGTAGATCTTTATTTAGTTGTGGTTGTCTTAATTAATCAGTGATAGGTCAGCTAGATTTAGGCTCCAAATAAACAAATCATAATGTTAAACTCGAGGTTTACATGATTGGGCGAATTTGTTGGCTTCCTACGATTGATTAATCAGATTTGTGCAATTTTTTAATGGTACCACCCCCGTGTAGGTTGACTGCGAACATTAAAGGTTAATATAAATTGCCACGGTGTCACCGTCGACATTTGTCAAAAAAAAAAAAAAAAATCAATTTTTTTAATGTGTCCACTTTTCCTCATTCCAATTTTGAACATTTTCTTCGTTTCTCCCACCGAACCTTGGGTCCTATCATGTATGGAGCAAATCCCTAAAATCATACTGATCAAACAATTATAACCGTCCAATTAATGGCTATCAAATGGATGGTTGAAAGTAACCTAATGAGGGGTCATCTATTTGTATCTATTTTGCCATACAGTTGTGCCACGTGTTCAATCAAATTGCCACCAACCCTTTCCTTTTAATTGCACAAAACTAATACAGGAATCTATGTTAGAAGGCTTGTCCCCTAACTACGCTCCCGGTCACCATGCAAACAGTTAATACTAAGGGCCCCACCACGGATGGCCCATGAACCAAAAACCCTCCAGATCGGTATCATCCTAACCCTTCAACAGGTTTTCAAGAAATAGACGGTTGATAAAGAAAATACAACACCGGTTCACTTTCAACATCTCCGGGTGTTTTGGTGCGTTCTCATCCAACGCTGATTCGGTCAGGCCATGACAGTGGGCCCGATCTTGATATTCGTGTCGTATATCCACGCTGTCCATCCGTTTTTGACAGATCATTTTAGGAAATGAGCTTTGAAATGAAGCAGATCCAAGTCTCAGGTGGACCACACCACAGGAAACAGTGGTGATTAAGTGTCCACCATTTAAAAATTCCTAGGCTCGTAATGTTTATTCACCATCCAACCTGTTGATAAGGTCACACAGGCCTGGATGAAGGGAAAACAAAAATAAAAAATAAAAATAAAAAAAATCAACTAGATCCAGAACTTTTTAATGGCGATCATTCAATCCTGTGGTGTGGTCCACCTTAGATTGTTCTCGGCTTCATTCTTGGGTCCCTGCCCTAAAATGAGATGGAAAAATGGATGAACGGCATGGATATAAAACATATACATCAAGGTGGGGCCCACGGTCAAGGCCTCACCCAATCCGCGTTCGTTCTCATCCACTGCAAGGCCTATCATACCAACGGTCTGGATTAGTAAACGATGGGCCCACTTGGGTCCCTTTATACAAATGCACAAAGAAAAAAGGTTGCTGTGAAAACTGTGGGCCCCACCTCCAGACAATAAGCAACATGCACCCTTCGGACTAATCGACCCATGTGATGGAAATTCCGGGCAGCAACTTGGGAAATCTGATGTGATTTAGACGGCTGGATTTGTTTAATCACCTTGAGAATCAAGCACATGAGCCCAAGCATTGGATGAGTACAAGACCGGAGTAAATAAATAAAATAAAATAAAATAAAAATATGATACCATTCAACCGGGAGCGGATTGGGTGCAGCCCCGGCCTCACCTAAGACCATGCAGCCATTACCATGGGGCCCACCTTGATGTATTTAATGTACAATCCACGCTGTCCATCCGTTTTTACGGATCATTTGAGGGCACGAGCCCAAAAATGAACCAGATCCAATTCTCAGGTGGACCATAAGATAGGAAACAATGGTGATTGAACGGCCTAACATTAAAAACTTCCTAGGGCCCACCGTAATGTTTACTTGCCATCCAACCTATTGATAAGGTCACACAAACCTTGATGAAGGGCAAAAACATATATCAGTATAATACGAAACTTTTGTGGCCCACAAGAAGAAGTTTTTAATGGTCAATTACCACTGTTTCCTATGGTATGGTCCACCTGAGATTTGGATCTAATTTATTTTTTGGGATCATGCCTTAAATGATCTGTAAAAACGGATGGACGGTGTGGATGTAGAATAAATACATCAAGGTGAGCCCACGGTAAGGGCTGTATCTAATCGACTCTCATTCAACCATGCCACGTGTACGGTGAAAGAGTGACCACGAGTATAAAATTGATAGGAGTATAGGGTGTGATAGGGACTAGATTCTCCCCTATAGGGAAGACTTCGAGAACAACCTGTCTTGCAAAATCACATTGGAAATGACACAGATCCTCCAAGAAATGGGAAGGATATGAATATGAAACCATTGAAAATTCAGATCATGAAAATTTTTCTATTTTCTTAAATCGCACATGATCCAGCAGTGTCGATTGTACCGTACAGTCCACTTGGGGTGGGGCCCACCTTGCATCGGAGGTGTCCTCTCCAAAATGACCGGGTATGAAACTCAGGTGGGCCATACCATCTAGAACGGTGTAAAATCATGCATAGAATGCTAAATCAGGTGGTGCGGCCCACCTGAGTTTGAAATGGCCTGATTTCTTTGGGTTCTCGCTTCATTTACGCGGGACGGATACAATGAACGGATTGGATGCTGTATAAGCAACATGGTGGGCCCCATAGAGAAATTGACAGTGGTTGTCTCCTTTCCACTTTTTCGAATCACGGCCATTCCCGGTAGGGATGTCCACGAGTCAAGCTAGCTCCAAAAGATTGCTCGACTCGGCTCGAGTCAATTCGGATTGACTTGACTTGAATGGCCGATTTGAGTCAAGCTAATTATTTGAAGTTCAAGTTGAGTTCAAGCCAAGTTCAATTAGGAGACATTTCAACTCGGCTTGACTTGAAGCTCGAACTTGAGCTCGACTCGGTTCGATTAATAAATATATTAAATATTATATATTATATTAATATAAGTTTTAAGTTTAAACTTAAAAATAAAAAAAATAAAAAACAAACCTTAGAGTCTCTATCTGATTGCACGCACCCTCTTCCCTTTCCTTTTCTTTTCTTTCTCTGCCCACTTTCAGCCACACATCCGCCCCGACCACTACTAACAGTTTTCATTTCAGCTCCACAATAATATGATTTTAATCTCTTAAGATCTACTTCTTAAGCGAGAAATCCAAGAAATTCGAGAAACCCAACAATAGTATGATTTGCTAGAGCTTCAAGGAAATTCAATGATCTGATTGGCTAGAGCTTTTTACTTGGATTTCTGATCTTTGTTCTACTCTTTTTCTTTTCTAGTACTTGGATTTCTGCTGGTGGAAGAAGATCAAGAACAGATCGATTCTTACAGGTTTTCTCATTCGATTCGAAACTCTGTTTGGTTTTTTCATTGGGTTTTGCTTTGATTCTCTTAAAATTTTTGAATTTTTCATCAATAGAGGAGGATCAAGAATAAAATCCATTACTCTGTCACCCAACAAGCTCAAGCTCGACTCGAGGTAAACTCAACTCAACTCGAACCACTAGATCGACTCGACAGCTTTGGCAAACAAGTCAAGCTTCAATGTTGAGCTCGAGATCAAACTCGAGGTCGAACTCGAACTTAAGTATATCATGGACAAGTCAAGTCAAGCTTGGCCCACCTCAACTCGATTAGGCTGGATGCCCACATCTAATTTCCATATTGACAACTTGCTTCTTTTTCTGTTTTTTTTGGTTAGCTTGGTAGTACACCCACTGTCACACTTCACTGTTAGTCATCCCTCCAGGAAATTGATACCGAGACCTCAGTGTTGAAACAAGGTATCTTTCATTCAGACTACCACTTGAGCTATGGATCTGGGTGTAGATTGACAACTTGCTTAATATACACAAATGGCAGACAAGCACTTCAATCCACACCGATCAAATTGTAGGCTTCATCTTGGATCGAGTGCATCTCAAAAATTAATTTGAATAAACGATTTTAACCATCTGATTTACCCTGTTGAATCTGGACCGTTGAGTATCTTCTTTCGACCATCCATTTGATGACCAGTGGTTGGATGGTGACGATCATCAGAAAGTTGCTGTTTGTTCAGGACACCTTCCATCTTCTATTAGATCCACCATTTGTACGGTCTAGATATATTGGCACGTATGTTTCCATGGATGAAATTTAATGGACTGTGTACAAAGGTACAGATGTAGTGGGCCCCACTAGAAAGAATGCCCAGAGCAGCATGTGAATGTGGAGTGCATTTCACCGTATCAGAACTAAAAAACTATATATTTTAAAAATAAGAAGACAGACAGGTATGTTTTGGTCAGCTAGCTTTTGGAAGAAAGTGATTGGAGGTAAGTTTCCTTTTTTGTGCGGAATCATACGATACTTGACCGGATCACGGCGGTTTTGTACGCATGCACCCATATAACGTACACGCGGAATCATCACTGATTGGACTATCTTAACCGTCCAAACAGTGGCCCATCAAAAGCATGGTTGAAAAAGAGAAAAGGCCAATAAAAAGTGTACATTATCTGATGGCTATTTTATCTTGTTTTGTTCCATCCACGGTGGGGGGCCATTGTTTGGACGGTTAGGATTGACATACAAAGGAAAATGAGCATTATGTAAAATAAAAAATAAAAATTACGTTAAGGAGAAAGAATTATATATGAGAAATGGTCCAGTGCTCTCAGAGCACTTGAAGTTGTAGTACTCCCGGTTGCATTGTGACACTTAGACTGTCCAATCCATTGATCTAGACCGCTCATTAGGTTCAGGGCACATTTCATGGGCTATCATACAAAATCATACCTATATGAAAAATATTGGCCATTTATCCATGGGCTTTAATATGAACGGTCAAGACTCAACAATTTAATCCGTTCTGTCCATTTGATTTATATATTTCATCAACTCCGTCCATCCATTTTATCACATAATTTTAGGGCTTCATCTCAAAATGAAGCATATCAAAAACTCAAGCGGACCACACAACAGGAAACCGTGTGAATTGAACATTGAAAAATTATTGAGGGCCACAGAAGTTTTGGATAAACTCATATTGGTATTTTCGCTTCACTCATGTATGAGTAAACTTATAAACAAGTTGAATGAAAAATAAACATTACTATCCACCTTAGGAAGGTTTCAATGGCAGAAATCATTAATCCCACGGTTTACTGTTGTGTGGTCCACTTGTGCTTTGGATATGATTCAATTTTTAGATTAATCTCTAAAATAAGCTGGAAAAACAGATGTATGGAGTGGATAAACCAAATACATTCATGGTAGACCAATAGAGCTTACTCAATTTTGAAAACTCATATGAGGGTAAGCAGATACAAATCTCAGGTGGACTATAATACAAGAAACCGTGATATTCAATCATTAAAAGCTTCTTTTGGGCCACGAAAGTTTTGGATCAAGCTGATATTTGCTTGGTATCTTCGTTAGGGTCTTTGTGACCTTATCATCGGGTTGGAAGGCAACGAAACTTTCTGATGGCTCCCATGAAGTTTTTAATGGTTGGGATTCAATTACAACTGTTTTGTTGTGGTATGGTTCACCTAAGATTTGGATTTGCTTCGTTTTTGGAATCATGCCATAGAATGAGCTGTCAAAATGGATGGACGGTGTGGATGTAAAGAACATACATCACAGTGGGCTCCACCGATCTCAGTGGATCCGGAAATCCACCCAAACCGGGCCCCTTCCGTCCAATAGATTGGCCCCATCAAGAGATTCATGTGAGTTTTTTTTTGTTTTTTTATTTTTTTGTTTTTTTACACACACGCACACACACCTCACACACTCACGCCAGTGGAATTTCACCACCAATGAGTACTCGAACCCTTGACCAGGGACTCCCGAGAGTCTACCACCCGAGCAAGAGTTGACACAACCAACCCGTCCTATAAGTTAGCCCCACCACGAGTATCACGTCGTATTGAAAGAAAAATATATATATATATATATATATATATATATATATATATATGTGTGTGTGTGTGTGTGTTGTGTGTGTGTGTGTGTGTGTGAACACCGTGCATTTGATGGCGGGTTCCTTTAAATTATGTGATATCTCAAAAATTGGCCGGATACAAAACTCATGTGAAGACATGATACATATAAAACATATAAAAGCATTTGGTGGGGCTCACCCGAAATCATGTGAAGAAATGCATGAAACATATAAAAGCACTTGGTGGGGAAGAAATGCATAAAACATATAAAAGCACTTGGCGGGGCTCACCTGAAATTTTGATGTGTCTGAAACTTGGTCCTCATCCAAGTGCGACACACATAATGAATGGGTTGAATTTTTGAACCACATTTGGTGTGCCCAAAAAATGATTATGAATTTTTTAATAGAGAGTAACCCCTCTTAACTTTTGTATGTGGTTTGGCCTACACAGATCACATATTGACTTGATTTTTAAGCCCTAGGCCCACTATGGAATTGGTTCATCTTACTGATGGGGTAGATGTTCGACATACATCATGGTGGGGCCCACACAGCTCTACCTCATGAGGAGTTCCCACAAGCTCGACAGTACAGAACCTTTTCCATATATATATATATATATATATATATATATATATATATATATAAAAAACTCATCACACGTGATTGGCCTAAAACCTGAACCGTCCACGTGATGCAGCACCCCATGAAACCCCCGCGTCCAAATATCACCTTGATCCAAAACTTTGGTAAGCCATGGCAGAGACAAATCAAGAGAGGAAACTGTTTCCTTTTCTATGGCCCACCAAAGTTTTAGATCAGTACGAAGGATGGACCTTGAGGTTTCATGGGGTTCTGCATCACATGAACGGTTCAGATTTTGGGCCCACATCACACATGATGAGTTATGAAAAAGTTACCACGAGTTCTCGTGAGAACTAGTGCGCAGGTGAGCATTTACCTTCCCCTTAGGCCGAGCTCTTTGGGCTCCACCATAGTGTGTGATGGACATCTACTCCGTGCATTTGCTACGTCCCCTCAAGCTTATGGGATGTGCCGAAAATAAACAGTATCCAAATCTCAGGCGGGCCAAACTATCTGAAACTATGAGAAATCATGCTTAAACCATATAAAAGCACTTGGTGAGGCCCGGACAAGTTATATAATGGTCTGAAATTTTTTGGGTCTCCTCATCCAAGTGATACACACACAATGAATGGGATGGATGTCTAAACCACATTTCACTGGGCCTACTAAGGTTTCAATAAGTAACGGACTGACCTGATTTTCATGCCAGCGGCTAGACATTATTTTTATATGGTGTGGTCCACTCATAAACAAGAACTAAATAAATGGGTATTTCTTAAAATTACCATTTATGCAAGTAGTTAGCATTTCACAAAAACATGGAGCTGTTTGGTATCGAAAGAAACATGGAATCTTCCTTTATATATATATATATATATATATATATATATATATATATATATATATATATATATATATATATATATGGGAAAAGAAGCTCAGCTGAGTGAGTTTTGAAGCATTTCCCACATCAAATCCAGAAATGGGCTGTTGAAAGACAGTTATAGTAAAATCATGGGTATCTTTAAATTCACCAGAAGAAAGATTAAAAACAAAAAAAAGGGGGAAGCAAAGGAAAGAAAGTGATTTTTGTTTGAATAGAAGTAGCAGTATCCCAATGTCTATGTATGTCCTTTGAAAGGCCTGTCTGGAATATCTTGTTCACAGCCTTACATGTGCTTACGTAGGGAGAGTGAGATTTGTATTTTTCCAATACAATCCATTGCACAGCTGATTGCACCATTGGCTTCTTCACCTTACCCTCCCTTCACAGCCTGTCAAAAGGCTCGCATTATTCTCCTTGGAGTTGGCCTTTGTTTGTTTTTCTAAGTTGTGTTGACTGTTTTCTGTGTTGTGAGAGTTTGTGGATATATCTGAGTCTCTGGATCTTTCACCCTTTCTTGGATTTCTCCGTCGAATGGGAGGTTGGAAACCGCGTTCCAGAATGAGTCATGGGTGTTGATGGGGAGGAGATTTCTATCTTGTTGTATCCTGTTTTGGTTTATTTATGGGAATGGGAGATGGGTGGTGAGGAGAGGGGAGAGAGTGTGGAAGATGGTGCATGAGCGGACGGACGAGAACTGTTCCCACAGTCATTTCGTGCAGGTGAGACAATCTTTGGGCTTTTTTTGTTATGTTGGTTTTGATGTTCATGCTTTTTTTTCTTTTTTCTTTTTTCTTTTTTAAATGTTGGTTTTTGATGTTCTTGCTTTTCGATCGAGTTTAGCTTTGTTTGGATCAATTCAATTGCTCTTGTAGCCAACGGTATTCTTCTTTCGATTTATTTTGTGTTGTCTTGGATTGTGGATTTTGATTTTCAGTGTTTGGTTTAAGGTTCTTTTATGGATTGGAATGGATTTTTCTTTCTAGGTGTGTTTGGTTGCACCAAATCTCATGAAATTTGCACCAATTTAGACTGATCAATCATTATATTTGGTGCAACCAAATGGTCAACTGCAAGGCGATTGAGCTTTCTTAAGGCAACCCATTTCTCAAATTTCCAGAAAAACAATGAAAATGCGCATGTTTCATTCATCCAAGAAATAGGTTGTTTTCGGCGGTTGTTATGCATCTTTGGGATTTCTACAACCATTCATTTCTCCTCAGAGGAGCTCAAAATTCTCTTCGGTTTCTCCCATCCTTATGAGAGATGAATGCGCGTGCGTTTGCACTTCTCTGCTTCTCAAGCATATGTGTTACATCAACGAAAAGTCCCGGCCTGCATTGATCTCTTTCGGTCGTGTTATGTCGATAAAGGTCTCCACAAGCACATGGGAGTCCTTGAAAAGGCCATATTTCTTGATCATGGGGACCATGGTCCATGGCCCATGTCTGATACTATGTGGACTGTCATATACAATCCTTGTTACAGGTCATAAAGCTTGCACCAGGCCTAGTATCGGCCATTGACGATGTCCTTGAATAGGACCACATTGAGAAATTCCTCGCTCGGGAACAGGACTGAAAGAGTTCTTTTTGGGGGGGACCATCTTGCCTAAACAGGATTCCTTCCACTGCAAGCTACATTCGCTGCAATAACGACAGTTCTTCCAAATGCTTCCCTTGAAAGTCCTTTGAATTTCTAGCCAAATGGTCCTTCCTTTATTAATTTCCTGTGGAGATGCTTTCCCAAGTTTAGTCAAATTCTACCAATGAAAGTCACATTTTCAGGGATTGAGCAATTATGTTGTAGTCGGCTATTCAGGATTCATATTCATGCAATCAGGTTTTGTTGGAGCTTGCATTCCAATTTTTTTCCTTTTTATTTTCGTTTTTAGGTTGCATTTGGATGTGCAAGTGACTTGAATTGCAAATTACAATTTGGAGTGCAGAATCTCAATATGAATGTCACTTAAATCCTTCTTTTCTTTTTATCAAATTATAGGAAATAACTGCAATTCAATTCAACGGAGCATCCAAACACGCCCTTAATCTTAATATACCATTTGGTTGTCAAATGAAATGTCATTTTTGCAATGTTTGTCTTGTATTTGCTCCTCCAAGCATTCAAACATTCCATGGTTTGCTCCTGATGTGATTTGATTCACGGCAAATAGCATAATCCATTGTATGGAATGGGGGAGGGATGAGATGAGCCCTGCAAGGGATTTTCGCATGAAGACGATTGAGAATCCTCTGCTTCCATGTGTGAGCACAGTACGTGCGTGTGAGATCCAGATCGCTCATCAGGTGCGCCCCACTGAAATGGGCAACACAGTGAAACTAGTACTGTAAAAGTTTATTGACTGACTGTCCACACTCAAACTATATTTGCGCGCCACATCTGATGAGTGTACCAGCCTTTTTTGCATGTTCGCAGTGAGGCCACCATTTCGACTGACTGACCACACTCAATCCTCCTCATCTAAAGTCACCATTTGCATTGTGATTATGCAGCTGATTGAGAGGATTCAAATAGGTTCTAATTTCATTCATTTGTGCATTGACCATGGTTCCCATTCTTTTCTGGATAGGATCCATAGCCAAGTGGGTCATCCATGTGGGGCCCATCAAGGAATATGACATCTCATTACGGACATTTATTCATCTAATCATGGGTTGGAACAATTCGGCGGATCCTCTGGCCTAAGAGTACATCATCCATGTTGATGGATTCCTTCTCAAATCTCAGTTGAATCAGCTAAATTTCTAGTGATGAAGACTTATACATGCATTCAAGTCATGCCTCGCCAATCACTTGCATGAGTTATTCATGGTCATTTCAAAATCAAAAAGTCATGAAACGTGAGATTTCGATGCAGTTGGCTACTCTAAGAGGAAGATTTTTTCATTAACTACCTGGTATGCAATGACCCAAATACTCCAAAAATAGGTAACAGCATCATGTACTGGTTATCGTAGCGTTTTTCCTGACTGTAGAAGTCATACTAAAAGAAGATTTCTATTAGAACATCTTCTCATTGCTGAAGGAATTTTGCAGTTCTGTAGCTATAGAAGTCCCTGATTGCACTGTTTCAATCCAATGCTATTGCAATTGTAATGGTAGGGATGTCAACAGGCCAGGCTTGGGTCCTTTTGGGTCCGGATTTTGAATTGGTTCGGCCAGTCCTAGATGAAATTTTGATTTCACCTGACATGGGCCCTGTCCATATACAGCCATACACCTATGATGATTGCGTCTCTGCATTTCCTCAACGTTTTTCAGAACATTCTCCACATCCTGCCTTTGAAATATTCACACATGCTTTAATTCCCTATTTTTCTGTCGTGGAAATCGGGTTGTGTTTCTGATGATGTTTGGTTATATGCAAATGTATGCATTTTCAAAGTACCAAGTTCTGTATCTTCATCATTTCAATTGACACATGTAGAAAGTCAAATGGGATTGTTGTTTGTTGCTCTGGGGTGCATTTGGTTGTACCATTTATCATGATATTTCATGATTAATCAGTCTAATTTCAGCAAAATATTGTGAAATTTCATGATATTTGGCAAACCAAAATCACCTTCATTAGTTATTTTCTGAGGATTATACTCTTTTGAGCTTTTCTAAGCAGACTGCACTTCTACAAATGACCATCCATATATGGGACATGCAATATGTGCGCCAAGTGTAGACGACCTGGCCCAAAATTCTGGCCAGCCGGCTCATCATGTGGGCCACACATGAACAAAGCAATGAACGGTTTAAATACGAATGTTGCCCACACGATGAGTGAGCTAGCCTGAATTTTGGGCCAGTGGTCCAATCTGATACGTCCCACAAACATGGCCACAGGTAGAGATGCGTGTGGGCATATCAAACCTCTAATCTTTAAATCTGCATTTGGTTGCACCAAATTCATGACTAATCAGTCTAATTTGGTGTGGATTTCACAATATTTTATGAAATTTGGAGCAACCAAACGTGGCCTAAGTTACAATGTAATACTAATAATGCAATCTCTTGTTCTTGCAGGCATGGGAACAGAACTGCAGTATGCTCTAGATCCATTAGCCGCATTGCCGCAGAATGACTGCAATGCAGTAACTGTAGCATTCAAAACTTCAAACTCCTGGGCCTATTCTAGACAGAGATTTCTCAAGGAGAATAGGACTGGTTCGGACAAGATTCAAGAATCCATGGACAAATCGCTTGAACAATACAATAGAGAATCCGTGCGGAAGACGATGCTGAAGCAAGAAGAGATTTTCAAGGATCAGGTGCATTTCGAAATCTTGCTCTTTCTCAAAGGTTGTGTATGCTTATATTTCAAAAAATCAGTCGATGGTCTGAAGTTAGTGATGGTTCTGGTCAATATAATGAATTGTAAACCAATGAAAATTGGACATGTGGCACAATGGGCCATGACCCAGAAGGCAGATCACACCATAGAGTAAAAAAAGTCACTGATTAGACAATCTTGGCCATCTCATTTGGAAATGGGAGGTCGAGGGATATCGAAACAGTCAGCACTGATAGCAAAAACACCCACCCATTGGAGGAGGAGGATCATCCAGTCTGTGAGGTTTGTGGATAGTAATCCACCCACTGTGGGGCCCACCCGATGGACAGTCCAGATCATGGACTGCCGTCCCACATGTCCAATTTGAGTGAAGCACTGCACTCAGATTAGATCACCCGATGATCGTCTGCATATTGGATTATAGAATGGAATTCTGATGTGTAGATTTGAAACTGGGCTATGCAGGTGCGGGAACTCCACCGGCTGTATAGAGTCCAGAAGATGTTGATGGCCGAGCTACAAAGTAAGGAAACAAAGCTCCCCTCGCCTGCTAATGCATCTCCAGCATCAATTCACGTCGGGTACCACTACTTAGACGCTGATCCCGGAACTGGGTATTGGACTGGGGCCACTTGTTCAACTGCCAACCGTTCTCCTTCCAGTAACAGTCACTGCCCCACCACTCAAACGAATCCTGGCCACAGTTTGGATCAGCTATATAAGGTAAGGGCCAATCCAAGCTCACAGGAACTGAGTAGCTGCTCCAAAGACACTATCAGGCTGCAGTGGGGCTTTGATCTTGAGCGGCCTGCCGGAGAAGATATCTCCACTGATGTCAGCACCATTGAAGATCAGGTCCCAGTTATCCAAAGGCCCATGAAAAACAAAATGACGGTCGACGGTCCTCAAGACCCGTTTTTCTACACAGACGGGGAGAGTGATGTTGAACTGACATTGAGCGTTGGATACTGCAGCAATAAGAAGAAAATGAAGCATCGTTCATGTTCGAATCTCGAATTAGGCTGCTCTGAGTTGAACCCAGATGAAACCAGGCAGCTGATTCCGTCCATGTCGGATAGATCAGATCGAGAAGAGGAATGCAGCAACACTGCTGGTGCTAGTTTAGACAGAGGAAGCTTACAGCGACCACATTGGCTTTTTCAAGCTCTGAGCTTGAACAGAACATGAAGTTCAATCCATTTGTAATTTTTAGACCATTCAATCCCTCTGATGATGTATTGCACAGTTATGATATTGTTTTAGTACTGGATGCAATTCATGCACCCGTTTCGAAATGTCTGGTAGATATAGCTCAGATCGGATAATGAAATCCATGAACAAGTGTATAGCCGGGCAATGGACACCCGCAGATCCAGTTCCTCATGTGGGCCCCACTTCATATGTTCTGCAACCTAAAGGTTAGGCTGGTCCAGTTATCAAGTGGGCCACACTTGCTTGTTGGATACAGACTGTTAATCAATGTCCTTAACAGTCTATTTCTTTGATACCAATTAGCGGACCGCTGATTTTCAGGCCATGACAAGTTGCAATAGGGCCCACCAGATGAATGATCAGATCCGACGTTGGCACATATAGCCAGAGTAGGAATTGGATGGCTACTTTCTGAAGTATTCATGGCACTTCTCATGAGCATATCTCTGTCATGAGAAAAGATCTGTGCCCATACATGTGGTTGGATTCTCTGCAATCAAATGTGAGTTAGACTGCAGATGTCTGTGGCATATCGGGAGGCCACAGCATATACAGATTCGCAGTGTAGCGGATTGGCCAAGAAAATGATGGAAGAGGAATGCTACTATGATATGCATTCTTCATTGTGTTTCATGACTGTGTATGAAGTATGGCTACTGTACACATGAAACTTGTCTATGGTGAACAGGACCATTGATTTGGTGGGCCACCTCTCAAAAGGCAATGTTATTAGACCATGTAGCCTCCTTTAGAAAAATACCAACTGTCAAGGGGCAAAATTCACTACGATCGGATGGTTATAGCTGTCCAATCAATGTGATTTTGGGCCAATGACCAGCCCATGTGATAGCCCACCAGATCTATGGTCCCAATCACCTGAACCCATATCTTATTATCGAATTAATGCTTACTTTCTTATGAAACTTCTTCAAGCAATCCAACCATTGCTTGATTTTAGAAAAGAAAATTCAGTTGAGTTAAGTAGTCATTCTCGATGATATTCCACAATGCATCATAGAAGCTTCTAGAGAATCCATTCAGCCGACAATCGCTATCAAGCTGCATGATACGAAAGATGAGAACGACTGCTTCCCTTGTTCAAGCTTACATATGCCAAGGCATATACCATAACCACATCAACTCCATGAGAGAGCATCGGATGCCTGATTACATACATAACTGAATTGGGTAAGGTTCTTGACGTAGGGGAGGACGTGAGGTCGAGCACTGTCTTCCTCAAGAGGATAAATATTCCGAATCCACGGAACCTCTCTGGACTCCTCACAGAGACTTTCTCGAATCCACGAGAAAAGAGAGCAGGAAATATAAATAAATTCTAATAAATTTGAAATAGATTAATGAATCCATAAAAACGAGTTCACAACCCTTTAAATAAGGGTACTAAGCAATGGGAAAGAAATTAGAATCAAACTACAACTAGGACTCCTAGAATTCGCGACTTACTATAAATAATGAACTTACTATTTATAGACGGTCGTGATGTCTACTAGTGCGCAAGGTTTTCGGCCAAAACTAGTAAGTGTCCTATTTGGCTTCGCCAACCTGTTCTCCTAATTATTCTAAGCTCTTTTCACGTTGGGTGCAACTCCTAAAGCCCGACGGATAAAGAGTTATAAGCAAACTAAAACTTACTATTTATAGTAAAAACGAAATTGAAACAGGGAAACGACCGTCAAATCAGGGGTTTCTCGCAATTCCGAGCGTCGCAACCCGACGTAGCGGGTTGGTTGGCTAAAGTAGCTCGTTCTACCCCAAAATCATATATTTTTCGTCCGATAACTCATCCCGGATTGCGAGATACGCCTGATTTAAGGTCTGATGGTCCAGATCACTTCTGTCGCCGACCGGGCCTTTTCTGATCCATCTTTGCCATGTAATTGTCCGCGACCCGCTCTACATCAGTTCTGGTGCCTGGAATAAACCACCCTATATATGAAAATTTCATTGGGCCCCACCATAACGTCGGATTACCCTTTCTTCTTCATTTAATCCTAACCCTTTGGTTGGTTGCCTACAAATAGATCAAAAAAGAGTCTGAAAAACCCCACCAAAGATAGATGCTTAGGATCTTATGATCTAGAAGATTTTATTAACATGGTGTGGCCCATCACCCCACCAAACCATGGGCCCCACTTGTACAAGTTGAGGGAATAAGGACACTATACACACCACAAGGATCTTGTATTTCCTCTGTAGCAAGAAAATACTGTTTCCTTATCTGTTTAGGAAACTAATCTATATGGAAAGATCAGAACATGGGCTCTATTTTTAAATTTCATTAGAAAGCATGACATGTGCACCCAACTCTTTAATCCTTATTTAGAACCTTAAGTTAGCAAAATGAGTGGGAAATGTATAGGAATCCCAAAATGCCTATGACTTTAGACAACGATAGAAAACAAATGCCCACTGAAACCAGTCACTAAAAAACACTAAGATATTAATGGAAATCCAATCACTTTGCATTAGAATATAACAAGGACACGAAGATAAAAAGACCCAAAAGATACTCTTTCTATCTCAAAAGCAAGAGCTTGCCTCGTGTGAGATGTGTGGTCCCTTGCAGATTCTTCCACCCACTAACATTACGGGCGCATTTGGATGCAATATCAAATTCTGCTTGCAATTATTAGTCTGATGAGAACTAAATGACCAAATTTTAATTGATACTCTGGTAGTTTGATGCCTGATACACAGGTACTCAGAAATTGTATATGTGGCATATGTTAACTCAAATTAAACTGGCTAAATTGTTGACCCTTCTGTGATAAGTCGCTGTCCAAAAATCGGATTGGCTGAACAATCCTAACCTCTGATTCGTGGACGCTTGTTGAAATAGAACCATTGGATTTTTTTTCATTTTTAACGGTCCAATCCGATAGTCAGATAATGAAATATGTAAATTTTGGTTCATGACGCATCTAAACTCAAACCCATAATTTGGAATTTTAATTTGAATTGCTTATATGACTCATTCGCAATTTGTATGTAATTTCCAAGTGAGAACGTATCATCTGTCACTATGCCGGAGTATTGACATTTTTTTAGGTCCTCAAAATCAGAATTACATTAGTTGCAAGTTGGGGTTGAAAGAAACAAAACTGCAATTTGAGAGCTACTTCCTTATTGTGAATACTAGGAAGATCATTGAAATTTTGTCATTCTCCTCCTTGATGAATCTGAATTTTCACAATTCAATTTACTAGTGCACCCAAACACGGCCTGAATCATATGAATATGATCTTCTTCACTAAATGTTAGTTATTATCTCCTCCAGTCTCAATCTCACTGAAACTTTGTCATTCTCCTCCAGTCTCAGTCTCATTGTGAATACTAAAGATCATTGAAAATTTGTCATTCTCCTCCTCGATGAATCTGAATTTTCACGATTCAATTTGCTAGTGCACCCAAACGCGACCTTAATCATATGAATATGATCTTTTTCACTAAATGTTAGTTATTCTTAATTATCTCCTCCAGTCTCAATCTCACTGTAGATGTTCAGCTTTCAGTTGTTACTTTCATGTCCATGCCATTGAGATAATTAAGAAACTCCCCGTTTAGTTTTGATTAGCACGAATTTGGATTTATTAAAGATATTATAATAACAGGAATGTTTCTTGCGAATGCTCATCTATAAAGCATAGATGGCAAACACAAGCGCCGAACGTGTTCGCCTGGCAGACCCCACACAGTGAATGTAACTACTACCTAACCCAAAACCAAGATGGTGATCAGCTCTTCATGGTGGGCCACATCTATGTGAACCAATGGTCCACATTCTGTACATGTGCAACCACCTAAAGATGGGACTAATGTTTTCTGTATTGTCATCGCGTAACATATCACGCCCTTGGAATATGAATATATATTAGTTATCGCATAGGATATATCAATTGTATTGCATAATTTTTCGTTGTTGTTGTGAACCATGGGAAAACATTGAAAATTTGGTCAATTTTTTCAATGGAACTTCAAGGATAGTTTAAAATGATACTAATTCACACTTATAAATTACAAAAAAAAAAAAAAAAAAATGCATATAATAAGTTTCATTTACATAGGGTCCCAATTTTTGTGTTGTCTGAGTGAACTGATACAACTATATACAAATTTAATTCATAAAATTTATAAACATAAGAAGACATGTATGGAAGTCTGGGCATTATATTTAAAAACAAAAGAAGTAGAAAACTAGAACCTATGGATTTTGAAAAAAAAAAAAAAAAAAATTTTTTATTTATTTTAACTATAAAATAAAATAAAATAATTTGAAAAATCTCCAAATTGCCAAGTATGCACAAATCACGTTAAATGTTTTTAATTTCATGTTTGGACACAAGGATTGCAACCGTTTTGAAAAAAAATGAGAAAAAATCATCTTTTTTGTAACTCGGCCCATCTACCACAAATCTCAGAATTAAAGCTCCAAATCCATAATTTTTCATTCAAAACATGAAGAATCATGGACTTCTCGCCATCTGATACTATTTACAAAATATGAAAAAAAAAAAAAAAAAAAAAAAAAAACTTAAAACTAAAAAATATGCACCTTTTAGAATCCGACCCCAAGAAGCTTTCGAACACGATTTGAGAGAAATTTTGAAGATTAACTTCCAATGAACTAGAGTAGATTGGTCAAAATCACCTAATAATATATAAGGAAGAATTTTATTTTTTTTGAAAAAATAAT
Organism: Magnolia officinalis; assembly: GCA_021015155.1. NCBI lineage: Eukaryota > Viridiplantae > Streptophyta > Magnoliopsida > Magnoliales > Magnoliaceae > Magnolia > Magnolia officinalis. The sequence continues at coordinate 66,891,695 of JAJHSJ010000011.1, forward strand.
TATTTTTGTGAATTTTTTAGGATTTTTCAAGCAAAACCACGTTGGTTTCCTTTTATCCCTTTTGATATCGCACTCGATATCCATATCATACAATTACATTAAGAATTTATAAAGGAGGGTATATATATATTATATATATATATATATATATATATATATATATACACATACATACATACATACGCTCGACCTCACGATAAGGGTCCGTGATCAATCGATCTGTGTGGGCTCCACCGTGATGCGTTTCAACCATCACCACCGTGCATTTGATGGTTACCCTTTAAATTATGGGATATCCCAAAAATCAGCCGTATACGGAACTCAGGTGGGCTGTACCATCTAAAATATGTGAAGACACCGTTAAAACATATAAAAGCACTTGGTGGGGCCCACTTGAGTTTTTTATGCGCCTGAAACTTGGTCTGAACCCTCATCCAAGTGGGGACACACATAATCGATGGGCTGGATTTGCAAACCACATCTCGGTGGGCCCTCAAAAATGGTTATAAATGTTTTAATGGTGCACGGCCCCTCTACAATTCTGTATGTGGTGTGGCCCACACAAGTCACGGATTGACTTAATTTTTGAGACCTAGGCCCACGATGGAATGGTGCATCTGACTGATGGGGTAGATGTTCGAAACGCATCACGGTGGGGCCACACAGCTCAACCTCATGGGACGTTAAAATCAGCTCGAGCGCATTGTACCTTTTTCCACATATATATATATATATATATATATATATATATATATATAATATATATAATATATATATATATATATCACGATATCGCGAGATCCTCTATATACCACGATATCGTGCGATATATTACACGATACCATAAAATTGGAAATTAAAGCTAAGTTTCGTATCACCCAACTGGGATACTAGATATATCACGGGATATACTGGTGATATCATAAGATACTGAAAACACCGGATGGGACTGACCTATTTCTAGGCTAGGACACATTGGCTGCGGAATGCACTTGGTGAATGGCCTCAATCTCACACACAGGCGCTACATGGGCATGTGTGGAATGATGGGCATCTCCAAGGAGAATAAAATTCAAACAAGTCTTCAAGAACAGCTACATATGAAAATAACATCTTATTGGATGTACTTAGATACAAAGAAACTCTTCACAACAACAAATTGTAACAGAAGTTAGGAAAAAAAAAAAGAAAAGAGTAGGGAAAAATGAAAACTGGATTCTGCTACTAACAGCAATCAGTCTTCTAATTTGGAACGGAGCAATCTCGGCGGATCTCCCCTTGATTTCCAGTCTTGACATCCACTCTCCCGAGCTTTGTAATGGCAGTAATGAAAGCCTGCTGGAAGGCCACATTGCTGCTAGCAAACAGATTCACCGTACTCTGCGACCTTGGGTCAGTGAACAAGTCCTGATCAGAGGTGAACAATCCCATTCCCTGCTGGAGGTTCTTAAAGTAGGTGTTGTCGAAAGTCTGAGGCGTTGTGGGGTCCATGTTGATGGCAATCCTAGGATCGACATTCCTCGGACACATCTGACGCAGCTGCTGAGCGTAACCCGGATTGAGTGATGGGTCGATCGGCCTACCAGGTGCGAAGTTGTAGATTCTTTTCGAGAACTTGCCACAATGAGAAAATCCAAGGGTGTGAGCACCTGCAATAACCATCATTTCAATCACCAAATATTGAATATCAATCTTTGGGATAATTTTATACTATTAGTGGAAGAAAATTTGAATTTTATGGATACCTGATAAAGCGATCATATCCGTTTGCGAGAGGCCATGAGTGGCGAACATGGTATTGAGCTGGTCTAGATTGAATGTAGGATGGGGAAGACGGTGCTGGACGCTGGCTTTAGTAGAGATTCGACCGTCGAGTCTCCCCAACTCAACCGGATAAAATGGCCCGCCAGTCTGCGAAATTCATAACTATCATTGAATCATCAACTCGTACAGATTTTCCAATCAGCACTGATTAGTTTGATTCAATCAAGGAAACAGAATGTGGGTTTGTTTCAAAAATTCAAATCAAAAGTACAAGTTAATGTCCATCAGCAATCATTAGAAAGATATGATACTACACTAATGGATAACTTTAATGAAAAAGGTAGAAACTATTTCTCTTGATTACATCTCTAACACTGTGTTTGGATGTTTAATCGATCCAAATTGCAATAATTCGATTCAATAAAGAGCAATCAAAAGTACAGTTAATGTCCATCAGCAATCATTAGAAAGACATGATACTACACTAATGGATGACTTTCAATGAAAAAGGTAGAGATTCTTTCTCTTGATTACATCTCTAACACTGTGTTTGGATGTTTAATTTATTTGAATAGTAATAATTCAATTCAATAAAGAGCAATCGATGAAAGCAGGGCTGGCCCACTCCATTCTCCAAATTACTATCATTTCAAGTCCAACTTGGAACACACGAAATTTGATCAATTACGGGCTCCGCTATCATTATCAATCAAAACAGCGATGACCCACTTCGCCATTGCCATTATAACAAACCAAATGGATCACAATTCAGTTGAATCGAACATCCAAATGCACCCAAATACTTAGTTAAAAAACAAGTGATGTTGTTTACCAGTGCAACCACATCTCTGGTGGCCATAGCCAAGATATCAGCACAAGAGACCTGGTTCCTGCACCTCGGGTCACTATCGACGGCCGCCTTGGCTTTGATCACCGTATCGAACCCGTCCCCCGCGAGCGATATATCGTCAGGATGGTCCTTCTCGGCCCTTCCATTCAGCGACGAAATCAGAACCGATGCATCGCATCCCTGCATTACATCATAACATCCAATTAAAGAGATTTATCAGTGGAAAAACAAACAATGTAGTACAATTCAAGGAGCCCGAATCGGACCCGGACAAAGCAGTCATGGAAGAAGAGCCGGAGTGTTGCAGGGGCTGTCACAAACGTCTGCTGGAACTTCTGCGTGACCGCATTTCGGACAATGGATTCGACATTGGGGCAGACGTTTTGGTAGTAATTCTGCCTTAGCTGAGCTACAGCTGTGGGTGGTAGAATGAATAGAGAGAGGAGAATTGATAGAACAAATGCATGTGAATGCTCCATAGCAATTGTTTGCTGTAGGTGTTGCTTCTGTTGTTGTTGTTGCTGCATTTGTTGTAGTTGCTGAAGGTATTATATACAAAGATGGAGAAAATGGCAGATGGGTTGTTCTTATCTGTCAAGAATCTTCAATGGTTTGATAACAGACTAATAGATAAGGCCAAAAAAAAATTCAAAGGAATGTTGGGTTTTTGTATAGTAGAGTCTGATCATTACAATCTGGCTACACTGACAGATGCAAATCTTTATTAAAACTGAGGTTTGGGCTGGCTGGTTTTTTTCTCATTTTTAATGGGAATTGATATGTACACCCATAATTTTCATAGGGGTGGGTCTGTCTATCAATGGGGTGGCCGGTTGGTGTAAATATCAGGCTTCCCTAGTCGTTATGTTTGGAGTTTAGGCATTGGATCTTTGGTGATGGAAGTTTCTCTAGAAACTAAAGTTGATTTGGCTATTATTTCTTTTAATGGGTTTGATGTTAACACCCACAATTTTGATGGGGTGGGTCTGTCTATCAATGGGGTGGATGTAAATATCAGTCTCTCTTAGTCCATGAGCTTTGGAGTTCTGGTTTTGAATTTTGGGTGATGGAAATTTCTATAGAAACTCAAGTTGAGTTGGGGCTTTTTGAATTGATATTTACACCACTTTTTGATGGGGGTGTCTATCTATCAAAGAGGTGGATGTAAATATCAGGTTCCCTTATTTGAGTTGGCTATTATTTCTCTTGATGGGAATTGATATTTACACCCACACTTTTGATAGATTATAAACGAGTAGGAGAAAGGGGCGTGTCTATCAAAAGGGTGGGTGTCAATGCTACCCCATTCCTTGCGGAATTTTGACTTTGTATTTTTGTGATTTGCGTGAAAGCAGAGAGCATTTTTGTGACTTATAACGGCTGATGTCATGACTCCTTGAATTTGTTTTTGCTGCGTCGCGACTTAGAGTCCAGCGTGTGTCGCTGCCTACTGGGGCCCACATGATGAGACGATCCAATGATTTGAACCGTCCATTTTCTCTTTACTAACATAAATAATCTATATGCCCATGATCGTGTTCAATGATTATCCTAACCTTTGATTATTAGAGTTGAATGTGAGCCATTGAAAATTTTCTTTTTATTCGTTCTGGATTCATCTACAGATATTGATTGTCTCAATCGCCCTTTGAGAATTATTTTCTCACCGTGGTTCTTATAGCATATAATTCACAACGTGGACGGATCAGATCATCGGATCTTGAGTCGGTATAGAGGCAAAACGAATTCCATTTTTAAATCCTTCCCTTCTAAAGGAAGTGAAGTGAATACACCAGAACCTTCTTCCTATTGGCGGGGGTCCGAAGGGAACGCGGACGTTGTGCGAGTCCACCTGAGATTTGGATCTGCTTTATTTTTAGAACCATCCCATATACATACATCAAGGTGGGCCACACAGTCAGGATCCACCAACCCCGGATCCACCGAATCCGGGCCCGGACGTTGTGGATTTAAATGGTCCAGTGATAGTTAACCAACATTTTCAAAATGGTGGTGACTCTTCTTACTCAGACGTGGCACTCATGCACTGATATCCTGACCATCCAAATTGTCTGTCACGTTGTGGATGGAACATATTTATAAAATCAAGCTGATCAAAGTAATCTTAACCGTCCAATTGACGACTATTGGATGGCTGGCTAAAAGTAAGATAGTGAGTGGACCAAATTTCAAGGGAAATTTTAGATGGTTGATATCATCTTGTGTGTTATTTTGAGTTATGCTCCGTCCATAATTTGGTCAGCAATTTTGACGGTTTGGATTACCAGTTACCACTGTCTTTAAAACGGTGATAAACTAACATACGAGTGTAGCATCATAGGATGGTGACACATGGGAGGAATCTCAGAACTTACTAAAAATTGCATGTGCAAACAAACCTCATGTAGCGTTCATATACCTCAATCTAATCCGTTCACATCGTGGGCCCCATGGGTCATATCTTGAAAATCACATTGATCAGATGATCCAAAATATCCCAAAAGGGATATTTGCTTGTTGATTTTGGACCGTTGTTCTTTTTCCCTTTTCACCGTATTTTGCGGCCAGTGGTTGTAATGATCCGATCAGTGTGACTAGACATCGTTTGGATTATGCACCATCCATAGCGTGGCCCGTAATTTTGACGGTTCGGATTGAAGTGGACAGTTGGGACATGTGAAATGGACGAGTGCATGTGTACAGGACAATATACGCTGCAGATAGTTTCAGCTTTTTATGATCACATGCATGGAGAGTACACACGTTGTTCTTGTCGGTTGTTGCAACATGCAAACATCAATGCTATGGCCCACCACCATCCAAGAGGTGGTCCATTGATTGGACAGTCCAGATCATCAAGCATGCGCACTGGCCACGTGTAAAAATGCCTTATAAACCGAGTTGTACGGTTTTATACAGTGCTCAATGCATTAGGTTCTTCAGCTCACACCAGTGGGGCCCATGGTTCATGATCTAAACCTTTGATATGGTTGACCACACAAAATGGAACATGCAACAAATATTTCCCAAGTGGGAAAATCCTAGCCCTTCAATAGTTCGTCAGCTAATAGACAGTTAAGAAAGAAAATACAGGGACGGTCCACATTCAACCGAAAGGCCAATAATTCCACGGTCAAGATCTTTCAGTATGAGGCATTTTAGGTGCATGAGCGATCGGCACTGCAACACATCAAATCAACGGTTTGGATCATTGAACCATGGCCCCACTTACACAAACGTTAACTGAAAACCCAAGCGACATTGAATACTGTTTCATCTGCGTAGAACACCATGAAGCAGAAGAATCCCTGCCTGATGGGCTAGTTTGTACATGTACGGCCCATGGTTCAGAGATCTAGACCGTTGATCCGAAACAGGTGATGTATATAAAAATTCCCAGATCGTGAAATTAAAACCTTTAGATTAGTAGCCTACAAATAAACCGTTAGAAATAAAACATAACAGCAATCCAAATAACAGTAACAGATGAATGGATAGAATCATCCAATCCAGAAAATCTCAAGATTACCATGCATCCAAGGTGGGTCACACCATATCAACGATCTGGATCACATAAACGTGGGCTCCAGCTGTACCAAAAAGATGCATCAGGATAGTATTGATGTTTCCATGCACCAGGACATGAAACATGTTGCGTATGGTACACTGCAATGTAAACGGTCACTTGGGGCGGCTCGTTTGAAAATTCTCACTTTGATTTTCTTAATGGAAATATGGCCACGTTCATCCACAGCAGCCGACCGTTGATTTTCTTCAATCCGGGCCCACTAATATATTTTATTCTCCCATGCACATGCATGTGCGGCCAAAAGACGTACATGCATTTTATTATATTCTATCTTGGGTAATTAAAAATATAAAAGATGTGACACATGGGAAGGTGGCTTTAATGCAAGAAACTGCCATTATACAATGCTTGGGATGATAGGTGGAGTACGTGTTTCAGTGATCCACACGGTTGATATTGTGTGGGTCCCGCTTTGGATAGATCATGCCCAAAAAAATCTTAAATTGGAAGATTTTAACCTTTCCATTTGTGGTCAAATACTGTACGGTTAAAGGATGATGCTTGGTTGTATACCATCCACGGCGTGGATCATCGTATCAACGGTTTGGATCTTTGATCTGTGGACCCCACTTATACAAATTGACAACCCTAACTTTACTGCACGTGAAGAATCAGTGCCTTCGAAAGCAAGCACGCTTTTAACTTGAGAGTACCGTACACTGCCGGTGCACCAATAGGAATCCCTATCCAATGACTATGGGGACATGGAAAAGTGATCGGAACCGTTCAAGTTGTATTTCCCAACAAGGATAAGACATGAGAAAATATAGGTCCTTACTAGTAATCTTAACAAATGAATCGTTGGAGGTGAATTTAAATCCTTTGCTATATTTGTGTTGGCTATCAATTTCTCAAATGGTTATGATGGGGTGAACTGCCCTTTTCCATAGTGGTTCCAGAAATTTAACGGTTCTGATCAGCCATTACTATGCACGAATCATGGGAAATGGTGTTCCCACGAGGCACCAGCCTCTATCTAGACTTATACATCCAAGCCATTTATCTGGCACTTAATCTCGTACATTTTCATGCATTTTGTGAGATCCAAACCATTCATCTGTAACGGCCCACCGAAGATGGGCCAGAACACAAAGAAGGCTCCAAGTGGTGTCGAGGATCATCCGACCGTTGAGATTTGTGTTAGGTAAGATCCACGGTAAGGCCCGACTGGTGAACCGTGTGCCACGTGTAGATGCATGAGTCTAACACCTTATTCTTATTTTTATATATATGTATTTAAGAGAGAGGAAATGGAGGGAGCAGATTTTCCGAAGACCGTTGAGAGTCACGTGCCGTTACCAAAGGCCCAGGCAACGGACGCTCTTGTTTAAGTTGGAATCAGGGGTACACTCCTGTGATAGTTCACCACCATTTAAAATAAAAAAACTAATGGCAACTCTTCAGCTTACTGCAATCCAGACCTTTCAAATTGCTGGCCCAGTTGTGAATTGAGCATGGCCAAAAGTTACACGGAGAAGATAATACCAACCATCTGATTTGATCCTTGGAATTTAGGCCCCTCACCATCTTGCTTGATCAGCCCAATCTTAGAGATATACACCATCCGCAACGTGCCCCACCATTATCATGGTTTGGATATCCGCACGTGTCAGGAGGATGAATCACCACTATTTAAAAAATGGTGGGGAATTATCATGGGATTATATGAAAATGTAGCATATATACTAAACTATTGTATATACACCGAATGAGTGTGTAGGCCAACACCAACATGCGTTCGTTAATTCGTTTGAATATACTTCTTAGTTTTGAATAATTTAAATAATGGAAGAGAAACTTCAACCATACATGTGGCATAGCTGTACGTCAATCCAGACTGTCCAAATCGGTCACATGGATGGAGAATAACCCGAAAATTGCACTCCGAAGATAATGGTAACTTTTGAACCCTTCATTATTTCTCCTAACCAAACCTTTAGTAACCATTAATTGGATGGTTAGGATTGCTTGATCATTGTGATTTTAGATATGTAATACATTCACAATGGGACCCACGTTTTGGATGGTCAGGATATTACCCCACATGAGATGACTATTAATCACTACCATTATCAAGATGATGCTACTGTAGAGAGAGCATAACCTTAACCATCTGATTTCTTTCTTTCCAATTCAGGTCACTCACTATTTCACTTTTAACCATCCATTTGATAGCCATTAATTAGATGGTTAGGATTACTTGATGTGTGTGATTTTAATCCATGATGGGACTCACAATTTGGATGGTCTGGATACGTGTAAATAAGTAGCATATGTGGGAGGATGAATCACTACCATTTTCAAAATGCTGATGAACTAACAAAATAGTCTAATTCTAAAAAATGCTGACCCTACATGAAAATTGCATTCATAATATAATATTAACCATCCGATTTTGACCACTCATAAAATCGCATTCGGCAGCCTATAATTGGATGGTTGGGATTACTTTATAGGTGTGGTTCTAGAGGGATGCTCCATCCAACATGGGACCCGCAATTTGGATGGTTTGCATTAGAGCCATGCTGAGGAGGATGAGTCACCACCATTTTTTTAAATTATCAAAACTAACTCTGGCTGTGTCTGTTTGGAAGGTTCAGATTAATCTAGATAACAATATTATTATTCAAAAAATAATAAAAGGCCTACCTCACCTCATACATTACCCACAGCTTTGCAAGTGTATCATTATATACATTACCCACAGCTTTGCACGGTCCATAGTGGTTTTTCAACTCTGACAGATGGGCCACGTAGTAATGTCCCCACCATCACGTGGATGGGAGTAAAGTGCTTGTAACTTTCAAATGACATATGCGTCTCCAATCATGGATTTGGACCGCCTATAGTTCTGCATCATTATTGACAAGTATGATCATGACCATCTGGTCAATAAAATGATAATGGACGGGTAAGATCAGCTCCAGGAAAAGTAACTCCCATCATCTTCGTCTTGAAATATCTTTTGAATGGTCCCACCATGCGATTGACGTCGAGTTGACTCGGACTTGGTTGGACCTTGGTTCCCCGACACGAGGCATCTAGATGGATCGACTCACCATAAATGATTTTAGTTGCAGGTAGAGTTGGGCAAGGGGATCCAACCCGATCCGAGCCGAACTGAAGGCCTGGATCAGTGTAGATCGAGTAGGACCAATCAAATCCGATCGTACATCGGATCGAGTTCGGATCGTGATCAATCCGGACCGATCCGATCCGACATCCGGTCTGAATGAATTCGATCCGAACCATAACCCCGCTTTGTCTACCCGAAGGAGGCGCCGCACCCACCCATCTCTCCTCCTCTCTCCCAATTTCCCTCCTCTCCTTCTTTCTCTCCCGGTTTTTCAAATCTCCTTCTTTCTCTCCCTCTCTCTCCCTATGTTCATTTAGCCTTGTCCAAATCGACTGGACGAACTCAACTCGATCCGACTCGATTCGGTTTCCCAGACCGAATCGGACTCGATTCGGGTCAGGCTAGCAAGGATTTGGATCGGATCAAGTGAGCCCTGCTGGACTCGGTCCCAGATCGGATCGAGTTCGGGTCAAATTCTTGAAAAATCGGATCGAGTCAAGTTGGACCCAATCCGGTCCGACTTGACTCGATGCCCACCTCTAGTTGCAGGGCGTGCAGATTAGGGCTGCATGTTGGGCAGGTTCAACCCGACCGACCTGTGACCAACTCGACATTGGCTTGGGCTCGGGCAATATGTATCAAGTCCGATGTCAAGCTTGGGCTAAACAAACGCCAACCCAATAAAACTTGGGTCGGGCTCAAGTTGAAGTCTTAGGTTGCCCGACCCAACCCGAACCCGATTAATATATAAGTTACTGATAAATTATAATTGAGTGTGGATCGCCAGTGTTGAAGGCACAGGAAATTCCAGTGTTGTTGGGTTTCAGTGTTGTTGGGTTTCATTGGTGCACATCATTTCTGATGACTCAAGCTAACAAGATATGCTAGATTTCTCTCCCAAATAGATTCCATGCTACACAACATGACTTTTAAAGGAGTAATCGTCATATATTTTAGCTTGTTTGTTTAGAAAAAATAAAGTTCTTTATGATATTAAAAAATAATAATAATAATAATAATAATAATAATAATAATAATAATAATAATAATTAATAAGATCGTAGATACAAAAAATAAAATGTGTATTGAAATACAATAAACAAATGTAATAATGAAAATATTAGCATGTATCCACCCGACCAACCTGACTGAGCCCACTTGGGTTGGGTTCAGGTTGAGAATTCTCAACTTGAGGTTAGGTTGGGTTGGATTGGATTAGGGTTGAGGTATAGGAACCTTGGGTTAGGCTAGGGTTGAGCACCAAGCGGACCCAACTCACTTTCAGCCCTATAAATTGAGTATTGTCCTCTCTACTGATATAATTACATACATTGGGATTTAATTGGATGGTAGATTGCTATTAGAGAGATGAGACCGACACAGCATGTTAAAAAGTTATTTGGTCGAATATGTACTTGATTAGGTACATCTCTGAGAATGGCCTACCATCCAATCAAACCCCGCCATGTCATGCATGTAATGATATCAATACAAGTCGAGGCAATATCTTAATCAGTCTCAATCAAGTTGGGGCAACACCAAATTCTATCAAGCTATGACATGGCACCATTTCATTGGTCTCGCCCACTCTTGTTAAAGAAGGGCACACCAACTTTCCAGGTGAAGTATATACTTACTGTGTCTAGTCACAACTTGATAGAACTCGTGTTACTCCGCCCAACCCTACGGAATCCACTCCATACTAATCGGACCATCTTACGTGCTGATTGGTGCAATGTGAGAGTTTGAGTGAAAAAGTACATGTATATACAAGGTGCCAAAAAATGCCTGAATAGGCAATCGTTGGGCCCACCATGGATGGGACAACAACACAAAGATCTCAAATAGATCCTAACCATCTGATCGTTTTGGAATTGGCCAACGCACAAGCAATGTGAAAAGGGCCATCCAATAGTTGTCCAACGGTTGGATAGAACCATCTCGTGGGTGCAATTTGGGATTGTGGGGCATCTACGGCGATGAGGGTCCCAGATCACTAGACATACAATCACATGCATTACAATGGTCCACACTCCATGGGAGTTATAAGACTACCAACCTCAATGATGTAACCTTATTCTCCTTTGAGGTGAACTTTTGCTCTAGCAATTTCCAAGTTTTATTTCTACGTACTTTTGCACGTGCCAGCTGGTGACGTGTGCATGACCTGAACCTTCCATGTGTGGACAACCGATTCCCTGTTTGGTTTATGAGCAGCAAAATCCTAATGACGGAACTTTTATATTACTTCGGTATTAATTCATCACCAAAATATACTTGTATTACAGTTTAGAATTTGAAATTTTCACGATAATACAAAAAAATAGTACAATGATTACAAATTCTTTTAAGTCTCTATGTTTATTGGCAGCAGCAAGATCATAATAATAACACTTTTACATTACTGCGATGAGTGGCGAAACAATGCCCAAGATATCAAGCTCATCCTAAACATAGGAGGGCCACACTTCTGTGGCACAACCCAATTAACAAGTGGTAATTGATGCAGTAAGCTAAGGGTTATAATGGACCCGCACAGCCCAATGCCAGCTTTGCTTGACTTCGATCTATTAGCATGGCCTGGGGTGAATATTGCGTACTACCACCATCAGGACCTAGCTAAAGTACTACCACCATCAGGACCTAGCTAGAGATGGACCGAGGGCTCTGTGGGTCCCACCATGATGTGTATAAATCTACATTGTCCATCTATTTTGACAGATCGCTTTATGACATGAGCCTAAAAAGGAGGTAGATCGAAGGCTCAAGTGGACCATACCATAGCAAGCAGTTCAAAACTTCCAAATGGCAACCATGACTTGCCAACCATCTAACCTGTTTATGAGGTCATATAGACCTGAATGAATGGAAAACATAAATATCATCTTGATCCAAAAGTTCTTCGACCCTGAGAAGTTTTCAACAGTAGGCTTTCAGGCTTTCAATCCCCACTGCTTCCAGTGGTGCTGTCCACTGGATCCTTCAATCTGCCTCCTTTTTGGCTCATGCTCTAAAATGATATGTCAAAATGGATGGACAGAGCATAAAACATATACATCACAGTGGGCGGCACAAAGGCCATGACAGGACTGTCATGTCTCTAGCTAGGTCCTGGTTGTGGTAGTACCTAATCCGCGCCCCTTGGCCTGTGGGGCAGGCTTGCAACTGGCATGCATGACTCTGAATCTGATCGACTTTCTGCTCGGGGGGTCCATTTTAGCCTAACATGGATAGCCCAGGCCCGGCCCGACTTTATTTATCCACTAATTCTATTCTACACATGACATTCCAATCATCAGTAAGGTGACACATGCATATTGCATGTAGACCTTTGTTTTCAGGCCCACCTTACCAATGGATGGATTGTGAACACCCAGCTGGGAAATAGGCCATCTACAAGTGTTGCATGTCGTACATATGCGCTGGGTGAGAATGGGTGATCTAAAAATCTGCCAACATGGCATGTGTGCATGCCAGGCATGGGTCAACTCACTATGAAATCAGGCTGGCCCACTTATTGGTTGGGTCTCGCATGCATGAGAAAAATGAATAGTTAAAGATGACACCCAACACATATATTCAGTGACTTTAGATTACAAGTGACCACAACGCAACCTGTAACACATTGTAGCAGCGCATGCGGGACATCTATAATGAGACGTACTTGTACGGTTGTAAGGCCACAGCAACAGCAAGTTCATTTCATACTAGGTACATGAGTTTGGCAGTTGGTGGGTCGTTCTCCCAAGTTCTTCCTTCACCTGAAATTTTTCCCTGCATTACAGAGAGCAGCCTTAGATTTTTCTCAAACCATGAAACATCGAGACAGATAGCATCTCTTCCAAACAGATCACTTACAGACCCGTAGCAGGAAATGATAGGTTGCAGGGCCATTATATCACGATTGCAGTGATAAGGGGCCAACCCTGCTAACTAAAATCCCAACCACACAAATAGTGGGACCCACTGTCGTGAATTATAAGCCACAAGATAGCAGTGGAAGTATGATTCTATCTGGCGGATTGATGGACATCAAATGGATAGTACATACAAAATAGTAAAACGACTAAATTCCACAAATGTCCATAGGGCCCCTTAAGACACACAGAATCCAAAACGTGGATATGGAAAACCTCTATGGAATCCTCAGCCAATGGAAAACAACGGAATCCAACAATAATACGGTCATTTGGTTTGGAGTTCAGTTTTCCATGAAAATGTTGAAAGGTCAAGGTCAAAGGGTGAGAGCTGTTTATTGTAGCCTTGGAAATTGATATTGAACGTCTTTTGGGAGAGATCAATAAACAGTGGGTCCCATATTTGGGTTGTCTTGATTTGAGGTGGGCCCCCCAAAAGATGATAACCACAGTCGTGGTAGTATTCGATAGGTAGCAACCTATCATTCCCATGGGAGCATGGCTTGTATAGAGCATGTGGGGGAATTTGCATACAATGGAACTACTCCAGTACTCCTTTCACTGGTATTCTTGTCCAGATATGGAAAGATCTGTTGAAGTGCCCGTGGCAAATTCAATACGATTTCGGCATATGCTGCAAAGGAGAAGAAAGAAAGAAAATGAAATAAAAAGATATTAAATGGTGAGAGGCAGAGGAAGCATATTACTGGACTAGGCATTATAGGGTCCTGCTCATTAGGGAGTTATTTTACTCTGGCAGCATGTGATGCTTGATATGCAGGCACTTGGAAATTGTACAGGTGGCATATATTAACTCAAATTAGACTGACTAAATTGTGGAACTAAGTTGCCATCCCAAAATCACCTTAGTTCAACATCCTCTGATTCATGGACGTTTCTTGAAGTAGGACCATTGGATATTTTTCATTTTCAATCATCCATAAATGTCAACCAATCCAATGGTCAGATAATCAAATAATCGTATTTTCTTGTTCATGGTGCATCTAAGAAGGGACCCATAATTTGGACAGTTTAATTTGAATTATTTGTATTCGATGTACATAAATTATGCATATCATCCATCACAGTTTGACAGTATCAAAGTTGTTCTCCATCACAAAATGCATAGTTTGGTGGCATTTGTTGATGAACATGATTGCATACAAGTGGGCCCATGGTTCGGTGATCTGAAAGATTCATCTGATGGGCCTCATTGTTGTAGGGGAGTGAATTTCCCATCTTCTTCTTCTTCTGGGGCTATGTGTTGTTCCCAGCATATCAAAGGTTTGAATCACCAGACCAAGGGCCACATGTGGAATCCCGTACGCAACAAACTACATGTTTGCTGATGAGCAGGACCCTGTAAATCCTCATAGGAAAACCATGCACGTTTTCCACCATTAAATATTTTCTGACATGGTAATGACTCATTAACCATTAATGAGGCATGATTGTATGTCAATAGCCCGCTGTGGATGGAGCTTATCCTGAAAATCAGACTGACGGAGCAATCTCAACCATCCAGTTCATGGGGCATCCAGTGGACAGTGAAGAAGAAATGGTTGGCAGTCCAAATCTGACAGCCAATATGGATGGATGAAAACACCCCATCAGAATGGTTTATGAGATAAATTGCATCCATAATTGGGTCCACGATTTTGTACGGTCCACATAATTGATCACTTGTGCCATTCACATGGTCGATGAATCAACACCAGTTAAGAAATGATGGAAAACAAGCAGCGTAATCTAGCCAAACTGAAAAAACAAAATAGAAGTATAACCTTCTGGCAGGCTCATAGTTCTCAAGGCATCCTCCGCGTAAGAAAGACGAGCTGGAATCGGCTGACCTACATTTGGCCCGTTTACTTTCCTAATTCCCATTGGTGACATTACGATTTTCTTGGAAGAATGCAATGGCCATGCTAAGACTCTGATTCGAGTTGGTAGTACAGAAATGATATCTGCGTATCGAAGACTAACTGTCACCTTGCTGCACCCAAGAAAAAAGAAAGGTGTGAAAAATTAAATAAATGAAAACCAAGCTTTTAAGGATATACCAAAAAGGTTAAGAGACCTATAGATATAAAATTTTCACGATGTTGTCAGATCAACAATCTGGAGTTCCAAATCACGGGCCTTGATTGGATGAACTCGAGGCCCAATGATATTATACATAGCCCAAGGGCCAGGAATCACATTGTTCCTCTTTGAAATTTATGAAATATTACTAAATTTGGTAGTTTTAGAACCTTGTAGATGCATGTCAATACAGGGATTTAACATCTCAAAAGAAAATAAAAATAAAAAATACAGGGATTTAACATCAATTCTGTTACCAACCAAAGAATTTAAATTTAAAAAAAAAAAAAAAAAAAACCAAAAACAACCAGAGACAGAGAGAGCAGAACCTTGAGAAGTTCCAGATAACAATGAGGAATTATAGAGAAAGGAGGTTTGCTAAGCCCCCACGCAACTACGACCCTGCTCATCTACACAGCAGCACACCCCCCAACATGGCACATGTGTACAAGATCTCAGTTTTACATGAGATGTTCACATTTTTTAGATTGCTTGCCTCAAAAGCCAGGCCAATTCACTACAGAGATGAGTAAAGAGTGTAGAAAATGTTTGTTTTCGGCAACATGGCCACGTTAGCCATGAAACAACCTGGCTTTTTACAGATGACATGGGCAACATGGCCACATCATGAAAAACAGTGATCTCCCACACGTGCCACACTGGCACATGTGCTGGCACGTAGATGAGCATGGCTGCAAACATGTGGGCTTAACAAACCTCTAGAGACAGTATTCAACAGTAGAAGTTCAAAGTTAAAACACGTGCCATACTGGCACATGTGCTGGCACGCAATTCCTTTTTCTTTTCTTTTTTTTGAAGTCTCCATTACGTTTTATCACATTTAAAAGAGAGAGAGAGAGAGAGAGAGAGAGAGAGAGAGAGAGAGAGTACAGCTAGACATAAGAAAAATAACCCAAATCACGCATATGATCTACATGTCAAAATCATAGAAGAGAAAGCTGCCTGAAATTGAGCCGATTCGACCAAGTTGACTCGATTTCCCAACGGTCGACATTCCAAGTCAAACCAACAAAAAATAAACGTTTGGACCAAAATGGAACGAGTAAATCCCATGTTGCTTACAATAGAATGAAGGAAGAATTATGACGCTAACCAGGCGACCCAGATACAATATATCATGTTACAAGGAATGAATGACATGCACCTACCACTCAAAATCCTCCAATACAAATTCAATCCAACTGAATGAAATGCTGTGATAAAGCTCTCCAATCTGGTTCCCATACAACTCCTTGATAAGACGAACCTGCATAAACACAACAAAGGCTTTTTTACCACATTTCAATTCAATTGGGCATCCACTTCATTTTAATTGGGCACAAATAACAACTAATTTTATGGCCTTTCCCTAGCTAGAGAAGGATCCCTTGGACCAGCTTTGTATGTAGGAGATTCCTATCCATTGCCTTGATCATTGTTTCTTCTAGCCCTTGGGCCTATTTAATAAATTTGTTTGTTGTCAACAAAAAGAAGGGCATCTGACAGCACCCTGATTTGGTACGAATGCTGAAACCATTTGAGTTGCAACTCAGACAGGTTGGATCAGGTTGAGGATCAACCCGAGCACAACCTGACCTCAAGAGGACCCAACCCACAACCTGAATTTGAACCCGAGGTGCCCAACCTGAATTCCTCTATACACAACCCTAAACTGACCCGGTCCAACCCAACCCAAATACTTGATTATTCCCAATCGACTTAACCCCACCTGAATTTGCTCTACTCGAACCCAACCAGATTTCACATTGAGTTGGTGTTTTCCAACCCTAACCCAACCCAAGGACCCTGGCAACCTGCCTATTATTTGAATCATGGGCCAAAAATACATAAATAATGATATAAACAAGGATGCATTGAGAGCAAAGATGAAAGGAAAAAAAAAAAAAAAAAAAAACAGGAATAATGAATAAAAAACTAAAAAATACAACAAGATGTACTCCTTAAAATAATAATAATGTGTTAAAGATGTACCTGTTCCCGTCTATCAACATAAGCTTGCAAAATTTCTCCAACATAATCTATGAATTTCTGAAACAACAAAATAATATCAACTGAACAAGTTTCGAGGAACATCTGATGTTCAGTAAATGGTGACGTCCTTGAATGCCATCATGCATCAGGTCGTATTATCAAAGTATAAAACAAAAGCAGTGAAAACCATATATGCATTCAATATGCCTACCATTGCATTAGAAGAGAGGAGATCATTTTCAGCTTCTCGTATTGGAAGAAAGAAAGGAACTGTGTGTTCAATGACGCTCATCTTTTCAAGAAATGATTTACTTTCAAGAACGCAATGATAGATTTCACAAGGTTCTCCTACAGGAAAAATAATAAATAAATAAGAAGAAGAACATATGGGTCAAGCTGTAAGCATATGCGGGAAGTTGAAAACCCACTCACACAGAGAGATGCACTCACAAACTAACAAGCAATACATGTAAACATGAGGACATGTATACACCTTCATTGGAGCTAGAACATATCTAGCAATGAGAAATTAAACCCTCTTAAACGGTTTCCATCAAAAGGTTTGACTAGGGAATTAGCCAAATCAACTTAGCTTGTCTGTAAAGCTTGTCAAAAGTCATGTAACTTGGCACCTGCCAGAACTCGATTTTGGTGTTTGCACATGGACTAGTAACTTTTGTGTGTGTGTGTAGTGTGTGGTGCGTGTGTGCGCACACATGCATGGGTGGATGGGCGTGCATGCATGTGTGGGTGGGTGGGTTTGCATGTGTGTGTGGGTGAGTGTGCGTGCGTGCCTGCATGGTGGGTGAGTGTGCATGCCTGCGTGTGGGGTGTGCACGCACGCTCGTGCCTAGGTGAGTGTATGCTATTTATTACCATACAAAGGATTGAATTGCTACATGTTTTTAGTTACTTGCACAGTTATGAGAGCAAGTGTTGCATGATTGTGATCTTGTTCTACAGTTCCAATAAATGGACTTGATGAACCCGACCCAATTTAATGGGTCCAAGTCCATTTATTGGACCCGTTAAAAAATTTAGGTTGGGTTTGGGTCTCACTTTTTGCACCCAGTTAAAATCAGGTCTAGATGGGTTCAGATTGGGTGTTCATGTGATAGACCCGGTTAAATTCAGGTTGGGTTTAGTCAGGTCCAAGTAGTTCTAATGGTAAAGTATATATATCTAATATGCATTGATTATTCTAGTAAAAGAAATGAAATTTTCAAAGCCACACACGCAATTGAGACCGTTTACACACAATGCCTGTGTCAAAGTAGCTAGTGTTGTGGGATCTAATCCATCCATGTATTAATTGTCCCAAACCCAACTCAAAACCTAGATCCAAAGACCCAATAGGTACCCCGCAAGACCAGAACCTGGTTAGCCCAGGCACAGGTTCCATAGGACCCAACCTGGACCCAACCCATTGACAGCCCATCTTGTTCTAAATCAGAACAGAATACGAAAATTGCATAATGATTTTTTTTTTTCAAAGATTGCATAATGATGGCAATGGCATTCAGAAACTTGTGTTTTTAGGCTATTCTTTTGAACTACAAGCCGAATGCTTTGCGTTTTCTAAATTTAACATATTTTTTCCTTTTTAACTTCCATATCCACTTTTTTAAATTTTTATTCAACCTAGCCATATTAATCCATATTTAACCGAATCCCCAAGTGAATTTGGCTGAATCAAGGTCAGGTTGAATGGGTCGAGTTTGAGTCCCAACTTTGAAAACAATAGTTAGAACGTTGCCTTTACCAGCAAAAGATGTCTCATACTGTATGCCAATCCTCGCACCTTCCAAACAACAAATTACCTGCTCAAAAGAATAACAAGCTGCAAATTCAAACCCAACAAGTCCCATTAAAATACAATTAAGACATGAAATTGAAAAGTCATTAATGAAGTCATATTAAAATGCGCGGTGGCATAGACTATTTGATCTTTTACAATAACCAAGGTTTCTAGCATCTTTATTACTTGACAGGCATAGCCATTAGAATGCAAGTCTAAAATTTGGTAGTGTCAAAACTTGGCTCTAGTACAAGTCACAAACCCTTTTTTTCTCCGAACGAAAATATCGACTAAATATACAAGTCTGAAGCAGACAAAGCATGAAAACCTTTTACTTTGAAATGTCATGTCATTGAAAAGCAAAAATTGACTCCACATGTACAATCCTCCTTGAAACCTACTGATAGCAGTAAAAGAAGAGACGATACAATTCATGTAGAAACCTATGAAACAATTATCATGAACAAAATCTACTAGCGAAATATCCACACAACACACACACACCGACACACACACACACACACACATCATGACAATCTTACAAAATTCTTAGTTCCATGTTATCATGACAATCACATGCACACCCACCCAAACACCCTTAGAGGTCTTAGGCATGATTTTACACTGTTCCCTGCCATGTGGCCCACCCTGACTCCCTCGGAGTGCACGCCAGTGGCCGTGGGCATATGTGGGGGCCCACATGTCATGTTCACAGAATCCAACCCATCCATCAGATGTGTCACCACAAGTTGCTCTCAAGACAGAAATCAGCCCGATCCAAAGCTCAAATGAGACAGCACATGGAATGAGTTGAGACTCGAGGATTTCATAGGGAACCCAACATGTTGTGTATATAGAATATAGGCCATTCATATGGACTGCATGAAGGATCAAGCCAAAACTCAAATGGTTTTGTCAGGTAAGCCCTAGTCAAAATCAAGAGTGGGTGTGTCCCTCCGACCTTGTTCCCTTTGTTGCGGCCCACCCGAGTTTTGGATTGAACTTATGAGTCATACTATGAAATTATGGGCAAGAGTTATTACGCAAAGTCGAAGACATTGAGACGAATATATCAGAAAATCAGTTTGATATTGTGCCAGGGAAGTCTGCTACTAAAGTTATTTTCCTACTTAGACAATTGATGGAAAAATATAGGGAGAGGAACGATCTCCACATGATCTTTATTGACTTGAGATAGCATACAATAGGGTCCCTAAAGAGTTAATCTGGTGGAATTAAGAGAAAAAAGGAGTTTCAAGACGATATATTGACACGATTAAGGATAATGCACAAGGGAGAGGTAACAAATGTGAGGACCACAAGTGAAGAGACAAGTGAGTTCCCAAATACCATAGGCGTGCACCAGGGATCAGCATTTAGCCTGTAACTTTTATAGACAAGTTAACGAGGCTTTTGCAAAAAGAGATCCCATGGCGTATGTTATTTCCATATGGCATAGTTTTGATTGACAAGAAGAAGAAGGGTGTAAACATAGCTAGATTTGTGTAAGGGTGCTTTGAATATAAAGGATTTAAAATTACTCAGACTATAATAGAGTATGTGGAGTGCAATGTTAGTAACAATAGGAATGGAAATGAGGAATTAGTTAAGATTGACGATGAACAAGTTTCCCAAAATGACCACTTTTGATATCTTGGCTAAATAATTCATGAGAACAGAGAGATTGAGAAGGATGTTGACCATAGAACTCAAGCTAGAGATTGAGAAGGATGTTGGACAAAATGGACATGTGCAGCTCAGTTCCCCAATGATCATTCTCTCTTGGAACGTCAGGGGAATAGGCTCCAAGCAGAAGAGGAGCCTTATCAAAAGATCCATCAGGCGAAAAAATCCAGAGGTCATTTGCCTTCAGGAAACTAAAGTTCCGTCCTTCACTGGGTTGCTGCTTTCTACAATATGGGGTGTTTCTGACGGTCAGTTCGTGACTCTTGACGCGATTGGGTACTCAGGTGGTATCCTCATTGCTTGGAAGTCTTCAAAGTGGGAGCTACAGCTATCGTTAACAGGATCCTTCTCCAAAGCAGTCATCCTCAAAGATAAGATGTCTAACCTATTTCTTTGCATCATCTCTGTTTATGGTCCTAACAACGATTCCTTAAGACTCAAGTTCTGGGATGAGCTGACTGCCATGAGACAATCCTTTTCAGGTCCCTGTTGTTTTGCGGGTGACTTCAATATCGTCAGGTTCGAAGACGAGCATTCCCGCAAAAGAAGACCCTCCCCTGCCATGCATGCTTTTTCCGATTGGATTCAGGATCTTCAGCTTGTCGACCTTCCACTCTCAGGGGCCAAATACACCTGATCCAACGGACGCAAATCTCAGATTCAATCTTGGCTCGACAGGTTCCTTCTATCTTCAGATTGGATAGATTCTTTTCCTGCAGTAAACCAGACCCCATCCTTCTCTCTGAATCTGAGATCAACTGGGGCCCAAAACCTTTTAATTCAATTCGTCCTGGCTCCGCATTGAAGGTCTCAAGGAAAATATCGTCGAAAGGTGGACTTCAGCCCAAGTCGAAGGATATGCCGGCCACAGGTTGATCTGTAAATTGAGATTTATTAAGGAGAAAATCAAGGAGTGGAAGATTTCTCATATTCATCAGCGTCAGATAGAGACGGAAGCTCTCTTCCATGAATTGAATGACATGGATTCTAAGGCTGATGATTCTGATCTCTCGTCGGACTTCCTCTCCAAACGTATTCAGATTATCCAATCTCTAGCGACCAAATCTTTTGAAGACGAAATTACTTGGAAGTTGAAGTCACGTGCGAAATGGCTATCAGAGGGGGATAAAAACACAAAATACTTCCATTCCATCGCCAACATGAAGACCCGAGCGAAGACCATTCTTAGCATAACAAAAGATGGTATCCAAACCAACGACCCTGATGTCATTTCACATATGGCCGTCGACCACTTTAGATCCGTCCTCTCTTCCGAGGGATGGAACAGACCTCGTCTGGATGGGATCCCCTTCTACTCTCTGCAGAGATCTGAAGCCGATAGTTTGGAAATGCCTTTCACGGAACAGGAAGTTAAAACGGCAATAGATGCAATGGAATGTGAAAAATCTCCAGGCCCTGACGGCTTCCCCATTAGTTTTTTCCAATGTTTCTGGGAAACGGTTCGGCATGATACAATGAATTTTTTACATGAATTCCATTCAAGAGGTAAGCTTTCGAAGGGCATTGGAGCGTCGTTTATCGCCCTCATTCCCAAAGTTGTTGGCGCTAATTCCTTCTCGGAATTTAGACCTATTAGCTTGATCGGCAGTCTCTATAAAATCCTGGCCAAAACTCTGGCTGTCAGATTATCAGCGGTGATAGGGAAGCTGATTTCTAAATATCAGAATGCGTTTATCAAGGACAGACAGATCATTGATGGTGCCTTGATTGCTAACGAAGTCCTCCACTCTTGCCACAAGTCAGGAAAAAAAGGCCTTTTCTGCAAACTAGACATTGAGAAAGCGTATGACTACGTCAATTGGGGGTTTCTCCACTATCTGATGGATCGTATGGGGTTTGGTCGCAAGTGGAAGTCTTGGATTAAATCCTGCATTAGCTCTGCCTACTTCTCCATTCTCCTCAATGGCGTCCCAAAAGGTTTCTTCCCTTCTTCTAGAGGTCTGCGGCAGGGGGACCCTCTTTCCCCTCTTCTCTTTCTTCTTATTGGCGAGGCTCTCTCTCAGATGTTACAACAAGGCCAGCGCGCTGCCCTCTTTAGCGGAATAGCGATGCCTGAGGTCCCTACGCCGATCTCTCATATTCAATTTGCAGACGATACCCTTATTATGATAGAAGCTGAGGAGGAAGCCATTTCCAACCTCCACACAACCCTAAGATGCTTTGAGGCAGTCTCTGGGCAGCGAGTTAATATGATCAAATCCAAAATCTTTGAGGTGAACATACCGGACCAGGTACTTCAGATGTATGCAGCCTCCATCGGATGCCCTTATGCTCACTTCCCTACTTCTTTCGTCGGGGTTCCGCTTGCTTATGGCCCCCCTCTGCTTTCTATGTGGGACAAGGTCGTCGATAAATTCCACAAATCGCTGGCCAGATGGAAATGTAGATTCCTCTCCATGGGGGGCAGACTCACCCTTATTAAAGCAGCCTTATCCAATATCCCTCTTTACTTTATGTCTCTCTTCAAGTGCCCTCAGTCGATTCTTCGCCGAATCGACAACCTGAGGAGAAACTTCCCGTGGTGTGGAAAGGAAAATCAGACAAAGTTTCATCTTTTAGACTGGAAGGAGGTGTGCAACCACTTCCGTGAAGGTGGTGCGAGCATCAAACGATTGTGGATCATGAACAGATCTCTATTGGGGAAATGGACTTGGAGATTGGGCTCCGAATCCGAAGCACTATGATGCAGCGTAATAAAAGGCAAATATGGCACTTCGCCAGGGGGTTGGTGGACGAAGGATTCATCAACTTACAAAGCTTCTCACATCTGGAGGGGCATTCTGCGATCCAAATATCTGGTCGTTAACAACTTGGGCTTTGAACTGGGGAAGGGGGACTCCACCCAGTTTTGGGAAGATCACTGGCTTGGGGACTCAAGCCTCAAAATCAGTTTCCCGGCCATCTATCGCCTCACCGACAAAAAGGAAATTCCTATCGCTGACTTCTATTCATCTACTGATTTAGGCGTTGTTTGGAACATTCCTTGTCGAAGGGACCTCAATGATTGGGAGATATCTGAGCTTGCCAGCCTTCTCGCTCTTCTGTCCACTGCTTCCCCCAACCAGAAGGAATCGGATAAGCTTACCTGGTCTTTCAATAAATCCGGCATATTTTCTGTCAAATCCCTCTATACGTTGCTTTCCACTCCCTCTTCTGAGTCCTGATCCTCATCGTTTATCTGGAAATACCCTATCCGTCCCAAATTCATCTGTTTTGTCTGGCTCACTTCGAAAAACAAGATCCTTACAATCGATAACTTGAAGAAAAAAGGCATGCAACTCTCTAACATTTGTCTCTGTTGTATGGGAAATGAGGAATCTGTGGATCATCTCCTGGTTCACTGTTCGTTTGTTACCATGATTCGGGAGGACTTTCAGTCTCGATTCAATGTCAAAGGGTGTGTTCCGGCCTCCGCTCTGCTCCTCCTGGATTACTGGCACGGTTTCAAGTTGGGCAAGGATCGTACCTTCATCTGGCACATGGCCTTAGTAGCTATTTGGTGGGCGGTGTGGAAAGAACGAAATGAGAAATGCTTCAACAACTCACACTCCTCGGTTTCCACTGTGGGGTCCCGGGCTAAAAACTATGTTATCGAATGGGCTACCAATGTTCCCGCCCTCAAGGGTTCAGATTTACTTTTTCTAGGCCGTTAGCTTCGTTGTTTCTTTTTTTTCTGTTGTTTTCCTTCGCCCTGCCACCTCGGCAGTGCAAGCTGTCTTTTTATGTTTTCTTTTCCTTTTAATAAGATTCTCGTTATTTCAGAAAGAAAAAAAATAATAAATAAATAAATAATGGACATGTGCTTAGGGAGTTTTATGTGATTGTGACACGTGCCTAGGGAGTTTTATGTGATTGTCATGTATCACTTAAACCAAAAGAGGAAATTTTATAAGATAGCTATAAGACCAGCAATACTTTATCGGGCAGGATTTTGGGCAGTTGGAACAACATTTCATAGTATGAGTATAGCTAACATGAGGGCATTGAGATGGATGAGTGGCAAGGCGAGGAAGGATGGAATTAGAAATGAATGCATTCTATGGAACATAGGAGTAGAAACAATAGGTAATAAGATGAGGGAAAGTAGGCAGATGGTTTGGTTGTGTGCAATGGAGACCAAGAACTGCGTCGGTTAGGAGTGAGTTGGTGCAAGTTGAAGGCTCTCAAAGGCAAAGGGGAAGGCCCAAAAGGACATGGGTGGAGGAAGTAAGAAAAGACTTGATGGCCTATCGTCTAACTGTAGTTATGCCCTTGATAGAGTGGAATGGCAGATAGGATTCATGTAGCTGACCCCAATTAGTTGGGATAAGGGTTAAATGATGATGATGATTTCGGTTCCACTCTTCAAGGTCATTAGCCAGGATGAAGGAACCCTCAATTAGTTCCTTCAGTTGAAATTCAACGACATTTCTATTGGCAAAAGTTGGAGCATAGGGGAATTCATGGTCAATACAAGAATGCTGGTGATGACCAAAGGATGGCTACTGTGGGAACTGTAGAAACAAAGATTATAAATTATAATGAATCTAAGGTGCAAACTCTTTCTTCCAAAATCTAGTAATAAAGATAATAACAAATCAGGATCTTTACAAACTCTTTAGTGCTTCAATCACAAAAGGTGGTTGCTCAAATCTTGGGCAAGGAGAGAGCAAATGAGAATGTGGTGATTAGAAAAGGCATTGAAAGAGAGTCATGGCAATCAAGCGGCAAAGGTTTCTCAGCATCATTTGTGTTGGGACGTCAATGATTATTGTAAATTCACCAGCTAGGACATGAATCACAAGGGCTTCCTTTTGTATAGGGGATTCACTGCCTGTTGTGTAAAATTGTGAATGGTTAGTTTTTACAGTTTGTTTTTCAATGATTCTCTTCTTTTTCCTTATTCAATAAATGCCAGTCATGATAAAAGAAAGAAAGCTTTTGTAGATAACTAATACCTTATTACCAGCTTTATAAGTAGTTTTTCCGTTAAAATGAGGATCTGGTAACATGCTCACGTTCCCTGGCATTGCCTTCCTATCAGCTTCCATATGAACCTGACATGGAATTAAAACCAATTCATTAGCAATTAGTACAGCCACAAAACAGATTATGAACCTTGAAAAAAAGGAGAAAAATATTAAAGATGCCTATTAGAAGTTCCCAGAAGAAACAAACTATAATGTAACTCAACAAAAAAATATACATTATCAACTTCCAAGAACTTTATGCTTGCCAAACACCCATCTCACATATCACAATTTGGTGGGCGGAATAATACAACTAATATGTAAATGTGTAAAAATACAAGTACTGGCTTAGAAGATATGAAAAGAGAAATACCCGCTCCCTAATTGTGGCTAATAGCCCGTCATTCCATTGCTCGCCATCTAAACATACCTCTGCGAAATGAATAACCTTCTATTTAGGCATACAACAAGGAAGCCTAACAACACAAATGTATGATGTGCATGAATTTTGTTTGGCAAAGGGGGTAAAAACAAAACAATATGCACAGTGCATCATATTAATACCCAGCAAAGAAGTGAAAACTCGTATCAGCTGAAGACATTTTTCACAAATATGACCTTCTAAAAACAATTGAGAGCCTATATTCAATAAGTAAAACATATAAAGTCAAAAAGATAAATAGCTGATTTCATCCCCCACCCACCTCTTTACATGAGGCCATCATGCCAACCTTACATTTGTGGAACATTCAATGCAAACATCAGGCAGTCGGGCAACCACCCATAAAGTATTCAGAAAATGAAAGTGCGGAGAATAAAATTTGAATGTGAATAATGTGTTAAGAATTGGATATCCACATTCATATCAGCATCCTGGCTTCTTGGCACAAATGGAGGGTCATACCCCGTTCCAATTAGTATCCATACTTGTGTCCAGTGTTCGATCGCGTTACGTATCGCACCCTTGGGATACGGATATGCATCGATTATCGCATGGGATATATCGGTTGTATCACGTAATGTATCGTTGTTGTTGGAACCATGGGGAAACATTGGGAAATTGGTCAAATTTTTCAATGAAACTTCAGTGATTGTTAAAAAAGACATAAATACACTTATAAATAAAAACATTACAGAATACAAGTGAACGTAATAGGTTTTCTTTGTATGGGCTCCTAATCTATGTGTTGTCTAACTGAATTGATGCAAGTATATTCAAAGACTACTCATATAATTTATAAATGTAAGAAAACATGTGGAAACACGAGTAATACATTCAAAAGAAAAAGAAGAATCACTAGATCAGGTTACATATATGTTTGATTTTATGTTTGGACACAAAGATTGAAACCAATTTACGAAAAATTGAGAAATTTTGATTTTTTCTGTTTTCTGCAACTCGGCCCATGTCCTCCAAATCTCGAAATCGAAGCTCCCAAGCATGAAAATTCATGGATTTGTAACAATTTGACATTGATTTAACATGTTTTACAGAAAAAAAAAAAGAGAGAGAGAGAGAGAGAGAGAGAGAGAGATCAAAAATCGAAAATGCTCACCGGATCAATGTGGGATATATCCCACTACTGAGTTTCGTATCGCATAGGTGGGATACAAGATATATCGTGGGATATATCGGCCGATATCGTCGATACTTAAAACACTGCCTATGTCTCATAGAACATAACACACCGAAGGCTCTAACCTGCCATACGCATCAACTTCCCAATCCTAGAACCCCTAGGAAGAATCCCGATTCTCATGCCCCTCCCTGACCCCATGTTTTTTGAAGATTCTTATGTTTAATCGATAAAAGCATTGTTCAAACAAGATCAAATCCATTCAAACAGCTACCAGTATATATATATATTAGTTAAACAAGGGCAACCCACAAATTCCTCAAAATCGTTTGAAATAAAAGCTACCTTCAGTCTGAGCAGCCCGCGCAGCTTCAAATTCTTTTTGCAGGCGCTCAAAAACCAACTTGTCGGAATCCCTGTGGCAAACATAGAAAACTTCAGAGAGAAGAAACTAGAGCTTTTTTATTTCTGAAGAACCCAAAGCTACTTATTAATAGTGTCAAAAGCAAACGACAAAAGGAAGCACACGGTAAATTCAAACATCAAGGTATTAAATGTCCAATTTTTTAAAAAAATAATAATAAAATAAAAAAATAAAAAAAATCAAGATTGCAGCAAGAGTAAATGCAGTTAAGAAATATTCAACCATGTTGTAAAACGGCAATTAAATTACAAGAAACTGTCCGCAAAAAACACAGAAAGGGAAACATTGTTAATGAAAAGCAAATCTCTCATATGACACACCGGGGGCAGGCTTTTTTTTTAGATGTATTACTGTTCAAACCGTATTATAGCCCATATATTGGACCCACGTTCGATTATTTTATCATGTGGAACCGGAACCATGACCCCATCCATCTACGAGTAAAGGAATAGATTGCAGAGAATGAAGTGGCAAACATAACCAAAATTATAGACATGCAAAAGATGGGATAGGCAATAATCAGATGATCGGAAGAGATTGCAGAACAACAAGCCATCTATAAATCATATATGCATCTGGAGATGCAAAACAAAAATCAAATAAGGAAGAAAAAGACAACAAAAATCAAACATCTAGTCGATTTTAAAAGATAATAATAATAATAATATAAAATGACTATTACAAAGAAATTCTATCAAGTAGTAAAGTGATAGCGGACAACCGACCAACACACTAAAAGCACCAGAGCTGATGGGGAAGGATTGGTTTATCCCTACATGCAGGCCCTCCAAAGCAAACCCAAGCGAGACCTCCCGTGGGCAATCCCTACTTCACACGGGTCCCCAAATCACACTATCCCACAGTGAGCCCCACCTCATGACCATTTTGCATTTCACAAACCCCACCTCATGAGTCATCCTACCCTAGCATGGAGATACAGTGCATTCTTGGAATCACAACAAGATACCCCCGCATCATCCACCCACGCCGGTGAGGAGACTCGATCGTTAGGCTCCTGCTCTAAATTAATTTGGTAGCGGACAACCGACCAGTGCACCAAAAGCTCCAGAGTTGATGGGGATGGACCGCTTTATCCATATATACAGGCCCTCCCAGGAAAACCCAGGCGAGACCTCCCTGTGAGCAACCCCCGCTTCGTACAAGTCCCCGAATCGCACGGTCCCACAATAGACCCCACCTCGTGGCCATTCTGCATCTCACGGACCCCACCTCATGGGCAACCCCATCCCAGCGTTGAGGTACGATGCATCCTTGGAATCACACCAAGATGCCCCTGCATCATAAAGGCATCCATGCCATTGAAGATAAACTCTTAATTCAGAAAAAATCAGTACCTTGAGAGACGCTCTGCTAACACTTCGTGCCTCTTGATAAGATTTGACACTACAAGAAAATAGCGAAGCTCAAAGTTCCAAAATAAATTTCATAAGTGCTAAACTAATTTACTCCAATTATCATCATCTTCTAAGCCTTATTCCAATAATTTACTCCAATATTATGGCAAAGGGTGAATCTAAGATTGCTTACATCTTGCTCTAGTAGTCTCCAACCGTAAATCTTCTTCCTGCATAAAGTTCTACAACACAACGAGATTATATTAGCATGATCACCAGAAATTTGAATACATAATAACTGGTTCATTTTCCAAGCATGATAATTACATCTCATGAGTTCCAACAATGTGCCTCCTATAAATGAACGTACTCTTCGTCCATGATGTTAATTTTTATCTACAAAACTTTAGAGGTTACGAAGTGAACTACAAATATCAGAATATGTATACCCATAGTATTGTAAGGTACCACAGTCATTTAAGAACCGGAGTTCTACTCAGGACATCCAAACTAGGTGGGCCCCACTGTTCAGATGACCAAGCCCAAATCAGGCTGGTTTCCTCGTCAAGCAAGCCATGAGTGTACATTGAATGTGGGGACCATTGTGACAAATCGCATTCTAAGCCACTTCTCAGGGTGGGAATTCCTCAAGAGATGTTCAGATTTTGACGTTTTTCTCAGGATATTATCAGGAAAATATCGCCGAAAATAAAAATTTGTTTATTTATTTATTTAATATAAATTAATGAATACTTTTTTTAAATCATAAATATATGGTATAAAATGACACAGTTTAACATCTGAATAATTTTTTCGTAAATATTGCAATAACTTTGCAATAAAATAGTGAAAATTAAAAACCCCCAAGATTTTGCAATATTATTGCGATAATATTATTTTGACAGTTTTAAACGAAAATATCTCAAGATTTTCAAAATCTCAACCATATTTGTCACGATGGCGGGGACCATTGGCCTGTTCTTTCTAAACCATCCATTGCTTTTCTCCACGTGTTAATTGTTATATGCATATTAGTAGAACCTCCCTGGTTTTGGTCTTCTAATCTAAACAGTAGCACCAGCCAATGCATGTGAGCATACTAGAACTTATAATACAATCACCTACACATGCATGCAAAGGAGAAGAATCACATTTAAATGCGAACTCTTATATTGGCTAGCAACAGAACTACAATCAGTGGTTAAACCCTTGCAGTTCCCTCAAACATAAATTATGAATGCAACCAAAGAAATTTGCAAATTTTCTTTTGGGAAAAAAAGAAAAAAAAAGAAAATCAAAGGCTATTAACACATACCACTTCTCCTGTTAGAGAATGTACCCGCCCCTTTAGTTGTTCCAGCTGCTGTGCAATTTTTGCCATCATAAATATTAGTTGCAAATTATCACAAATTAATACTGTAAAAACACAGTGAGAGCTGCTGCTACTTTCTACAGTAGCCCTTGGTATCCCACTCTCTCCGATCTCCACAAGTGCCAATTCGGCAAGTGAAGAGATAGGGGTTCATCAGCTGGGACCCACTCCCATCTACCACACCCCATCACCAAAAAATGGGGCTAGTCCAGCCATCAGGTGCACCACATGCATCCATTAAATACTTGCCCATCAGCCAACTCTCACAACCACCCTTTTTTTTTCATACACATGCAGACCTGATGGGTAGACACCTAACTTTGGGCCTTGGCAAGGGGTCCACAAGATGAACGGTGATGCAATCACTCCAAATCCCACACGTGTGCACGAAAAAAGGCCCAATTTCCTTTTTTTGCTTGTTTTCTAATTTCCTTTTTTCATATTTCTATGCTAGGAAATAAGTATTAATAGATTTTCATGTTTAAGGGCTTTCTTATTTTAGAGATATTCGCTAGCAAAGAACTCTAGATTTCTTAGATTATGCTAAAGATTTTCTCAAAGAGGAAACCCTATAAAAACTCATTATAAATAAGGCATAGACCTTGTGAAATAAGACGGTTGGATAATATTTTCTTTGTGCAAGTTATCTTGTTTCTCGATGGTACTAGAGGTCTGTTAAGCTTGCTTACAGTAATTGCATCTTCTCTCTTGAATGATTCATGCTTTCAATCCGGCATGCTGAACTTCAGTGCAGATTAGTTTTTTCCTTGATCTAGTTGCATTAAACAGCATGGGCTTGCATGCACATGCCGTGTCAGTATGTGTAGGGAGAGTAGCATTCAGATGGCTACACATCTCTCAAGTTGTCATGATACTTTTTTCCTATAAGCACTAGAATCAACGAGAGGTACTTTTTACAAAAGATCATGATGTCAAATGAATGTCAGATAATTCAAATATAATGTGATTAAAATTTTCCAAGCTTATATTAAAATGACAAAAGTTTCTTAAAAAACCACAGACCTTGCGGACAGAACCATCTCCAATAACCAGATGTTTTCTCCCAATTTTCCACCTCGCTGATTCATCAATGTCGCTCTCCATCCCTTCATGTTAAAAAACGAGATTCTACTCATAAACGGAAAGAAAAATTAAGGATGCACTTGGATTTAGCATCGAACTAAACTTCAAGTGTTATGCGGATAAAGTAGGAATAACCCAAATCCTAATTTACATTAGGTGTGTTTGGATGCTTGACTGAGTCAAATAGCAATAACCGATTCAGCAAAGAGGAACCAACCAAAGTTGCGTGGCACCATTCAACTAATCGTGGCATCCAGACCACTAACTGCAATACCATGCAATTCAACTTTGACATGAATCAGTTCAAATGGTGACTTGGGTGCCCGTCCCTTGTTATAGCCAAAGAAAGGCTAAACCCACATTGGCTATTTCCTCTTTATCCAAGTACTGCAATTCATCTCAGTTGAGCACCCAAACCCGCATTTAGCATTGGAAGGTGTGTTTGAATGCTCAATTGAATTGAATAGCAGCAAATCAATTCAATAAAGAGGAAATTATCAAACTCGGGATCGCCACACTTAAATTTATCATGACATCCAAACACCCAATTGCAATTTCATGTGTTTTAACGCATACACGAATCAATCAATATGGCAATGTGGGTGCCCGTCCCTCGTTGTAGATGCAAAGGGGCTAACCCCACATTGGTAGTTTCCTCTTTTTATCAGATTAAATCATGACAATTCATTTCAGTTGAGCACCCAAACACGCATTGATGCAATCGTCCCGCATCCCACATGTGCACGCTCTGCACGTGTGTACAAGAAAAGGACCACCTTCCTTTTTTAACCATCCTCACTTTCCATTTTTTCAAATTTCTAGATTAGAAAATTTGCTCTTTCTTTCATATCTTTATTTTTAGGTAGGGAATAATCTTAAATATTTTCTTATCTAAGTATCTTCTTATTTTAGAAAGTTTTGTTACTTAGGTGTTTTCCTATTTCATAGATTCTTATTTTAGATATTTTCTTAAATATAGAAAGCTTTGTTACTTAGGAGCTTTCCTATTTCATAGATTTTTAGATTTCATATCTTTTATTACAGATTGTAAGGTTGATTATAAATAGGACTTCTGTCCTGTGGAATAAGACAACTTGATCAATATTCTCTTTATGAAATTTTCTTCTTTTCTCTATGGTGGCTGTTGAAGGAAGGGAAAGTGATCTCTAGTTCTAGACTAGAGGACTGTTGAGCTTGCTCATAGTCTTGCATTGTGATCTCTAGCATCCGGCTAGAGGATTGTTGGATCTTTTCCACAATCTCTTTATTTTCTTATTGATTTATTTGCTTTCCCTTTCGGGTTTGCATTAATTGGTATCAGAGCAAGTTCTGCTCTTGGGAAAAATATAAGCTATCTTTTTTTTTTAATCTCAATCTGACCTTTCATCCTTCCCCTTCAACCCTCTGTCATCTTTCTCTTTTCTTTCCTCTTTTTTTCTTGTCCCATCTCAAAAATCACCAAACCCTAACTCCAACTCCACCAATATAAATATAATATATATATATATTGTATATATATATATATATATATATCTTCCAACCCTACTACATCATAATCCCGTCCCAACACAATCAATTCCTCACCCTTCCTCTCTTTCCTTACAGAGAGAGAGAGAGAGAGAGAGAGAGAGAGAGAGAGAGAGAGGAAGAAGAAGAAGAAGAAAATTTTATTTTGTTTGCTTGCCAAAGCCCGTTGTCTTATGCACCACACTAGAAGAGGGACGATTTACAATCCTGAGATGGCCACACAACCTCAAGAAGAAACTGTCACAACCCTGCAACAAGTGGTCGATTTGCTAACAAAACGGATGGACGACCTAGAGGCCCGTTCCATAGCCAGAATGCATGCTTTAGAGGGACGTATTATTATTCTCGAAAACACAAGCAATGGAATCAATCTAGACCGCCAAACATCTATAGATGACCCTGATGGAGAATTGGAGTCCGGAAATGTTGACTCAAGGCATCCTGCTCAGAATGGTAATTTCCAAGACGAAGAATATGAGCCTGGCTATGGGGCCTAACAACATCGCTATGCACAACCAAGAGCCAGAGGGATGAACAACCTCCAACGGGATCATCCAATTTATCCCGAATGAGAGAGGAATATTCACACTTTGGATCCTGCCAAGCATATCAAGATTGACATTCCAGATTACGATAGTAATTTGGATCCCAAAGTGTTCAATGACTAGCTAAAGTCGATGGAGCGATATTTTCATTGGTACGATATGGAAGAAGTTGTCTAGTTGTGTTTCACTACCTTGAAACTTAAAGGCACAGCTCAAGACTGGTGGTACGCCATTGAAGAAGATCTACAACGGTGTGGCCTTCCTCCCATAAGCAATTGGGAGGAAATGAAAGCAAGAATGAAGCGAAGGCTCCTGCCGCTAGATTACGAGACGGCCTCTTTTCAAGAGCTCCTCACGCTTCAACAAGACAATCTGACTGCGGAAGAGTACACACAGCGTTATTATGACTTAATCATTCGATGCC
This sequence comes from Magnolia officinalis, assembly GCA_021015155.1. Classification (NCBI taxonomy): domain Eukaryota; kingdom Viridiplantae; phylum Streptophyta; class Magnoliopsida; order Magnoliales; family Magnoliaceae; genus Magnolia; species Magnolia officinalis. The sequence goes on from JAJHSJ010000011.1 coordinate 66,925,726, forward strand.
GCTTAACAGAAACGGGAAGACAACAAGTGGCGCGTTATTGTAATGGGCTACGGTTCGAGATTCAAAGAGAGTTGGTAACTGTTCGGCTCAACAGGGTAGACGAAGCATATCAAATGGCCCGAAAAGAGCATGAATAAAAGTTGATGATAAGGCGCGGTAACCTTCAAGGCGGGGGTTATGCATCCACTCGTTCCACTACTGGTGGTTCCACTTTGCGCCCACAACCATTCGTGCCTCGCACTAACTTACCTCGGGATTACAAAACCAATCAAAACTCCGCCCAACCTACTTCCAATCCCCTTCCTCAAAATGGTGATACCAAGGGAAAGTCTATTGTTGTAACGCAAGAGAGGTCGACTAACAATTGCTTTAAGTGTGGTGGTCGTGGACATTACATGACTGAGTGTCCCTCTCGCAATCTCCAATTTTGTGAGACAGAAGACTTCATTGCAGGCAAAGTGGAAGATGAACACGCAACTGATCCAGAAGATGATGAGCATGAACTTGAGGAAGGTCTCGATGGCCTAAATGAAAACAAGTTATCATTGGTGGTCAGAAGGATTTTGACAGCACCAAAGGAGGAGGCCCAAGAAGACTGGTTGCGAACGAATATTTTCCATACATGAGTATCGTGTGGTGGTAAGGCTGTCAAGGTCATTATTGACGGAGGCAGCAGCATGAAAGTGGTCTCACAAAGCATGGTGGACAAGTTGAAACTGAAACCTCAAATGCATCCCAAGCCATACAAGATCGCATGGGTGAATGACACGTTCATCCCTGTGACTAAGAGGTGTTTAGTCAACTTCTCTCTGGGTCGTTATGTAGAATCGCTTTGGTGCGACATCATTCCAATGAAGGTCACACATATATTACTGGGGCGCCCATGGATATATGACAGGGATGTAACTCACAAGGGTTGCAAGAACACATACAGCTTTATATACAAAGGAAAGCCCATTACTCTTAACCCTATGAAGGATGGTGAACTTGACAGCTTCCACAATGTTGAGCATGGCCTTATTTATGGAGGAGAGTCGTGAACGTGGAATCATGTATGCTTAGACAGGATGCAAGATCATCTAATTGATAATGTTGTTGTTCAACCACCTGCGATTCAGGACATTTTGTCCCAATTTCAAGATTTGATCCCTGATGAACTACCAAGTGAGCTTCCACACATGCGCGACATTCAGGATGCTATTGATCTGGTACCTAGAGCGTCATTACCAAATCTTCCAGCATATCGAATGAACCCAACAGAGCATGCACAGCTTCGTCACCAGGTGGAAGAATTATTAACAAGGGGGTTCATTCGTGATAGTCTTAGCCCGTGCGTTGTGACAGCGACACCAAAGAAGGATGGCAGTTGGCGAATGTGTGTTGACAGTCGCGCCATCAACAAGATAACAATAAAGCACCGTTTTCCCATTCCGCGCTTAGATGATATGCTGGACATGTTAGCAAATGCTACAATTTTTTCGAAGATTGATTTGCGAAGTGGGTACCATCAAATAAGAATTCGTACCGGCGATTAATGGAAAACTGCTTTCAAGACAAAGGATGGATTGTATGAATGGCTAGTTATGCCATTCGGCTTGACGAACGCACCTAGCACATTCATGCGGGTGATGACGCAAATTCTACGGCCATTCATTTTCAAGTTTGTCGTCGTATACTTCGATGACATCCTCATTTATAGTCATTCACAAGAAGATCACCTGGACTATCTTCGCCAAGTGATGAGAGTACTGCGCCATGAGAAACTCTACATCAATTTGAAGAAGTGTACCTTCATGAGTTCTAGCACAGTCGTTCTCAGGTTCGTCGTTTCCGCAGAGGGCGTAAAGGCTGATTTAGAAAAGATAAAGGCTATTGATGAATGGTCTACTCCTGTAAACATTCATGAGGTTCGTAGTTTTCATGGGCTTGTGACATTTTATCGAAGGTTTATTCGGAACTTTAGTTCCATCATGGCGTCAATTACTGAATGGATGAAGTCCAATCCATTTGAGTGGACTAAAGCAGCAACAAAGGCATTTTAAGAAATCAACCAGAAAATGACAGAGGCTCCAGTTGTTAGACATCCTGATTTCGAAAAAGTGTTTGAAGTTGCCTGTGACGCATCGCACGTAGGCATAGGAAGTGTTCTTAGCTAGGAAGGACATCCGGTGGCCTTTTTCAGTGAGAAGCTCAATGTGGCACGAATGAAGTATTCTACTTACGATGTGGAGTTTTATGCTATTGTACAAGCTCTGAAGCATTGGCGTCATTACCTCATTCATCAAGAGTTTGTGCTCTATTCTGATCACGAGGCATTACGTTACTTGAATTCTCGGAAGAAGTTGAGTGCTAGGCATGCTAAGTGGAGTGCTTATCTTCAAGAGTTCACTTTCAACCTCAAACATCGCGCCGGTATTGAAAATAAGGTAGCAGACACCCTCATCCGAAAGTCGCACCTTTTGTCTACCTTATCAGTTTCCGTTGTTGGATTCAAAGAACTTAAATGGGACTATGCCACATAATGATTTTGGAAAGGTATTTTCAACAATCATTTCCGGTGCAAGCACCGAGTACCCAAGGTATAGCTTACACAATGGGTACTTATTCTTCAACATGAAATTGTGTCGTCCTAAGAGTTCCTTGCAAGAGCTTGTTATACAAGAGCTTCATTTAGGGGGCCTAGTTGGTCACTTTGGTATCGATAAAACAACCGCTCTGGTTGAAGATCATTTTTACTGGCCAGGTTTAAAGAAAGACGTTGGGATCATTGTTCGTCAATGTCGAGCATGTCAGCTTGGTAAAGGTAGAAAGCAGAATATTGGTCTTTAGACGCCATTACCCGTGCCAGATGCTCCATGGGAAGACATCAATATGGATTTCGTCTTAGGACTGCCTAAGACTCAACATGGCTATGACTCTATTTATGTTGTAGTTGACATGTTTTCAAAGATGGCTCATTTTATCCCTTGTAAGAAGACATCGGATGCCATGCACATCGCCAACGTTTTCTTTAAAGAAGTGGTTCATCTACATGGTGTTCCCAAAACCATTGTATCTAATCATGACGTCAAGTTTATGAGCTACTTCTGGCGCACCTTATGGTCTAAGATGAGAAATAAGTTGAAATTCTCAAGTGCGTATCATCTGCAAACAGATGGGTAAACTGAAGTCGTAAACCGTAGCCTTAGGAATCTACTTCAATGTCTAGTTGGTGATCATATAAGCTCATGGGACATCGTGTTACCACAAGCTGAGTTTGCTTATAATAGTTCCATGAACCGCACTATGAGACTCTCTCCTTTCGAAATTACGACCGGAATACGACCGCGACAACCTATCGATTTAGTCCCACTTCCTAGTGTGACTCGATCGAGCCAAGATGCCGAAGCTTTTGCACAGCATGTTAAGGAGATACATGAAGAAGTTAGGCGAAAGATCACCCTTAGTAATGAAAATTACAAGGGATATACAAATGTTCAACGACGTTTTGCACAATTCCAAGAAGGAGATAGAGTCATGGTGAGGCTTAAGCCTAGGAAGTTTCCAGCAGGCTCTTATACAAAGCTCCACTCCAGAAAGGCAAGTCCTTACCACATTTTGAAGAAGCTAGGTGATAATGCATATCTAATCAAGCTACCACCTGAAATGAAGATCAGCCCCATTTTTAATGTGGAAGACCTTACGATTTATCTTGGACATCATACAAACGAGAGCATGGAAGAACAGGCTATCCAGATACCTGAGGTACCACACCAACTCGAAGAAATCATTGAGGACGTGTTGGATGATCAGATAGTTTCCACACGCTAAGGTGGGTATCAGAAGTTTCTTGTCAAATGGAAAGGTCAACCAAGGTCCGACAGCACATGGATTTCAGCAGAGGATTTCAGGCGCATCAACCCAGAACTCTATGAGGAGTACATTGCCATTAACTCGACGGAGCCGAGTTTTTTCAAGCCGGGTGGAATTGATGCAATCGTCCTGCATCCCACGCGTGCACGCTCTACACGTGTGTACAAGAAAAGGATCACCTTCCTTTTTTAACCATCCTCACTTTCCATTTTTTTCAAATTTCTAGATTAGGAAATCTGCTCTTTCTTTCATATCTTTATTTTTAGGCAAGGAATAATCTTAAATATTTTCTTATCTAAGTATCTTCTTATTTTAGAAAGCTTTGTTACTTGGGTGCTTTCCTATTTCATAGATTCTTATTTTAGATATTTTGTTAAATATAGAAAGCTTTGTTACTTGGGAGCTTTCCTAGTTCATAGATTTTTAGATTTCATATCTTTTATTACTGCTTTGTTACTTAGGAGCTTTCCTATTTCATAGATTTTTAGATTTCATATCTTTTATTACAGATTGTAAGGTTGATTATAAATAGGACTTCTGTCCTGTGGAATAAGACAACTTGATCAATTTTCTCTTTATGAAATTTTCTTCTTTTCTCTATGGTGGCTGTTGAAGGGAGGGAAAGTGATCTCTAGTTCTAGACTAGAGGACGGTTGAGGTTGCTCACAGTCTTGCATTGTGATCTCTAGCATCCGGCTAGAGGATTGTTGGATCTTTTCCACAATCTCTTTATTTTCTTATTGATTTATTTGCTTTCCCTTTCGGGTTTGCATTACGCGTTCAGCACTAGAAGCCCAGCACCCCAAATTCCAATTTCGTCAGTTTCTAGTATAACTTGAAAGGAAGGTAACTGCAATTTGGGGGTGCTAGTTCCCCATTCTTGAATAATATGAAAATCACGATTCAGTTCACTTGAGCATCCAAACGCAGCTTACACACGAAATACGATTAAGCTGAAAGAACAAGGAAGAAATTGAAAAGAGCGATTTTGATGGGATTTTATCTTGCACTGATGGAAGAAAAAATGCAGCAAAGAAAGAAAAGAAGAAGTAGAATCGAATTGATACTACAAAAAAATTAAAATTTTTAAAAATATAAATATAAAATCCGAATCTTGAAATGATAAGATAATTCAGGAAATTCAAAAGGTCTTGCCTGTATTCGGGCGAGCCGCCTCCGGAGAGAGAGAGAGAGAGAGAGAGAGATTAGGGCATTTGGGATTTTAGGGATTTTAGGGCAATTGGGATTTTGCGCGGGGATGTGCTAGTCCAGCACACGTGACATTCATGGGCTGCACGTGCGTCTTCTCGGGGCGAGGCCCACCGGGGGACTTTGCTCGGGTGAGAGGCTTGGGTGGAACCCCGAATCCATCGAGCTAGGTGAATCCCTGACTGTGGGCCCACCTTGATGTATGTGCCTTACATTCACGCCGTCCATCTTTTTGACAGATCATTTTAGAGCATGATCCCAAAAATGAAGCATAACCAAATCTTAGGTGGACCACACTAAATGAAAAGGTGGCGATTGAATTCCCATCATTAAAAACTTTTTGGGAGCCACCGGAAAGTTTATTTTCCATCCCAAAGACCTCGATGAAGGGATCACACAAATATCAGTTTGATCCGGAACTTTTGTCCCCACGAGAAGTTTTTTTATGGTTAATCATCTCCATTTCCTGTAGTATGGTCCACCTGGGATTTAGATCTGCTTCAATTTTTTTATCATGCCTTAAAATGAACTGTCAAAGTGGATGAACAGAGTAGATGTAAGGAAGATACATCAAGGTGGGCCCCACAATCAAGGATCCACCCACCTCGGTGGATCAGGGATCCACCCATGCCCGAGCCCAGAACATCTGGCCAATTCACACACCCCATTCGTCAAAGGAAGAACCGACGGTTGGATGGAATTAGCAAATGGGCGGTCTTCAACGTCGCTTCTAGGCCACAAAATGAGTGGGCCATCTGACAAAAAAGGTTGATCTCGGCACACTATGTAGTGGACCAGGACTGGGCCAGGCATAGAGCTTGCCTGCAAGTCCAGCCTATTGATAGCCCTGATTGAGCCTTGAATGGGCTGGACAGGCCTGTTGGGCTTGTGGGCCACCACCTTCAACAACGATGCTCTCACCAGCCCATCCCTAGATAAAGACCGACGGTCCTGGGATGGTCTCCTTGGGGCCCACCGTTATGTGTGTATTTTATTCATGCCCTTCATCCATTTTGACAGATCACTTTCAGGCGTGAGCTTCCACAAACAAAATCAAAAGTTGAGATTGTTTAGCCAATTTAATTTCTGTAATGTGACTTAGAGACATTAGGTTATATGATTTAGTCAGTTGGATTTTAGTTAATATATGTAATGTGTGTGATTTTCTGTGTGTTGTAATGATATGAGTGCATAAACATTAGATATTCGTAGTTGTCTAATCAGTGCACTTCAAAGTTTAAAGCAATTGTTAGAAACAACAATTGCCGACAGTCAACATTGAGTGTGGGGATATAAAGAAAATCGAATGGCTAAGATTTTTTGATGGATGTGATTTTCCAAGCAAGGGAAATTTGTAATACAACCCACTAGATGGATGGTGTTGATTACATGGATGGCCCAACCATATTCTAATTCTAGTTTCTTTACTGTAAGGGTCTATGAGAAGATTTATTTTATAATGATAAGATCATTGATAGCTTTTCATAGTTTGTTTTACTCATACAATAAAATACTCAATCAAAGTTTGGGTTGAGGCAGACTTTTATATTATAAAAAATAAATAAATACATAAAACTAATAACCTCTTCCAATTTAGTTACTGATGTTTTTATCAATAGCTCAATAACCCTATAGTTTGCTTTTGTTTAAAACGAATGACGAATTTTCACTAATATGCAGGGGGGTAATATAAATTACTATAATTTATTCTATTTCATTTCTCACAGTTGTAATTGTATGAAATACCCAGTTGGAATATAATTAATTTCATATACCGTGTTAGATCAAGGGTAGTTTTATAATTGTATAGGACACCACATTAAATTATGGTTAAATTTTTTATGACTTATTTCAAGTATATAAAGTATATAATAGAATATCCATTTGGAATTTTTGTTAAGAGAAATTTTTACAATTTCCTAACTAAATACTAAAAGTCTCTAATTACTTAATAGGGGGGCTCTAGTTTTGTCCATTCTTATGAACATTAATGGTTCCACAAGTACGACACTCAGTCACTGTTGTTTAACTATGAGTATGGGTAGTTGTAGAAGTGCGCTTACAGTTACAGTATAAAAGGAAATATTATTGACTACACATATGATCCGGGAAAGTTTTATTTAAAAGTCAAAATTGGAATCAGGCAGTTTCCTCCCAATCCTACCCAACCATAGTTGATTGTTATTATGTAGCACTATGCATGAGCGTTCTTATACAATTTGCAAAGGATGGGTAATAAAGATACTTGAGTAACCTGCATTCTTACAATCAGTCCATGATCTAGCGCAATACTGTCGACATGTAAAACAACAATATTGCGTCCAACAAAGTGGGGACATATGTGATGACTCCAAGCTACCTTATGAATAGGTTTGAGGGATAGTTGAATATGTATATTTTTTTTTTGTTTAATTTTAGATGTTTTACTTGATTTTTATTACTTACATTTGTATGATACAAAGTTATTGACCACTATTACATTATAATAATAAATTATTTAAGTTGATATAAAACAATAAATTATTATGTGGTGTTGTATACAATATCTTAATTGATAAATATGCAAACATATATCCTGTAGTATCTTATACATTTTCATTGAAAGGTTCACATTTTTCTCCATATGCTCCCCTTTAATGTGATATTTTTTTAGCATCAATGATAGTAATGCATGTTTCACATCCCTAGTCATCAATCCATGTAACGATACCATCATATTAAACATTAACTAAATTAAGCATACATTCACAACGTTTCTTATGATGTTGAACTAGATCGGACGGTGGTGCCTCGTGTTATTAAACCAGATCGGGCGAGGGTGTCTTATGGTATTGAACCAGATAGGATGGGGGTGTCTTGTTGTAAGATCCTAACCCATGTGTGCACGTTGTTTTTTCAGGTCACGCGGTCCTACCGGTCGAATTCCGGTAACCCGCGACATACAGATAGTGTTTGCGGTCGTCCTCAAGTTCGGTCACGTAGACCCAACTCGAATCAACCTGAAACTTATGTCATTTCGTTCGTATCGGTGCCGCAGTTCCAATGCCGCGTCCCGTGCGTGAATCCGACGTGTACATCTCAAGCTGTGGGCAACATTCGATATGGACCCTTGATGTGTAGATGGTGGACCCCACCCCACACATTTTCCCATGTGCATGTGATGGATAATGTCACCCCTAGTGTAAGTTTCTAGAAACCCTATAACCCTACACCCTATGAACTTACACCCCCCTAGCAACGTTGTTTATATCACCCTAGCTTAATGATGCTTTGCTTTAACCTAGGCAGAGAGAGTAATCATTACTCTCTTACACCTCTCAAGCAACTCTCTTTCCCTCTCATTTCTCTCTAATTATTCTTCTCCTCTCCTTTGCTAACCTTCCAACGTCCCACCTCCCCCTTATTTCCAACCCTTGCTACCCCAAATACCTCACAATCCCACCTTCTTCAACTCATCTCAACCATAGATCCACTTTCCTTAGAGCTTGTAGATGAAGATGGTGTAACTTTGGAGCTTGATTTCTTAGGTGGGTGTACATGCATTATAAATTTCAGATTTCTTTAGTTTCTTTCTTATTCTTCATCTTTCTTCTCATCTTGGAGCTTGTGGGGCCCATCAAGTGATGGTGTGGCCCCAAGTCTCCATGGATGTGGCTTGTAGCCCATCCTACATTGCATGCATGTTGCATGCAAGGGACCATTCTCCATGGATCCCTTCATGCCCTTTTCTTCATTAGATCAAGGATCTTTGGGTCATCTAGACCTTTGATCCTTGATGAAGATTGCATCTCTACCATAGATCCCAAGTAGATAGCCTTGATCATGTACATCTTATGATAGTGAAATCTGTATGCATGTGTGATGAAGGGAATGGCCTCAATGAGACGGATACCCTTCTCTTGTGGCTGTATTCTTATTCTTTTCTTGTTAATTCATCTCTGATCATGAGTGTGTGGCCCACCTTGTGGACCAACGAAATCCAGACCGTCCAAAGTGGGAGGACGCCCATGGCAGTCCACCCTTGGACGTGTGGCCCCAAAATCCTCTGAAATGTGGTACATGCAAAGGTGTTTTTATGGTGGGGATGGTTTGGAAGTTTGTGGGGCCCACTAGGGTGGACCAAACCATGATTTTATGAGATTAAATCCCCTTTTAAATGGTGTTTATAATTTATTTAAATCAGACATATGTTGTTGTCCTGAACTGTCTGGACAGATTTTAGGGCCATCTTGGGGCCTAATTTTTGGACTTTTGATAGGGTGATTGATACCATATAATATATGATTCTTAAAGGTATATATCCCACCTATAAGCATACCAAATTTCAGCCTCAACTGACCCCATTTGAGCCTCCAAAAGGGTGGGCCAACATGATGGATTGCCAGATTTTTCTACTGTGCAGTCTAGCAACATTATCTCAATAAAACGTTAATTCATAAATTATTTTGATGAAGGTAGACCATCTTTCTGAGTTCCATCTTGTTGTAGATATGATGAGGGACTTTGGCCCTCAATTTCAAGAATTATAGAGGCCCTGGACCCACTCCATTGGAGTATCCAGATTTAGGACAGCAACATTTACATTATTGAATTTTTCTACCTTGCTGTCCTCTCCATATTTGTAGCACTAATTGGGCCCAGCTCATTGGGGCTTTTGTGCATGATTGTAGGGCCCACCTTGTGATGTTTTAGAGGCCTTTGGGGACATGGTTGTAGGGCCAACTAGTTGGACCAACGAGCATGACTGGACGTCCAGCCATGCTGGCCGTCCCTAGCCTAGGCCCACCATGATGTAGGTTTTCCATCCTTGTCGTCCCTCTATTTTTGTGGGGCCCATGTGGGTGGGTTCACCCTAGCTGGACATCACCTGTGTGACCCACCATTGAGCCGTGTGGAGCCCACCTTGATGTGTATTTGGTCGGGCCATCCATGGCCTTGGGCTGTCCCACCCTTGGGACGCCCATGTCTTGGGTTGTTGCTGGGCCTGTGTTCCAGCAACAGGCCCACTTATGTTGAAGTGACAAATCCCCTCCTCCATCTGGTGGGGGGCCCCTATAAGAAGTGCTAGCCCTTATGGGATTAATTCCCTCACACTTTGACAAGTTTTTGGGCCTCAATAGGCCCAGGAAATTAAGTGGATTGAAAGTTTAGCTATGGGCATTAAATGTACACGTATATTACTGAATTTTTATTGGATGTGGGCCCACCACATTGAGGTTTTTTGGTACTTGTTGCTCCCTCATAATTTAGTATTTTATTGGGCTTAGTTAATGCTTGTTTGGCCCACTCATTGATGATTTTTTGTGGACCCAAGTATAGACCAGATTTTTGGGATTCCTAGTGGGCCCAGATTAGGCTGGAACGTCCCACCTTGGTCAGCCATATGTTGGGTTGATCTTTCACCATTTTGATGGACTTATGGGCTGAGATAAGGGTGGAATTGGGCTCTTGGTTGCTCACTTAAATTATTAATTATTGGGCTGATGTAGTGGGGTCGAATCCACCCAACTTAAACTTGTTTTGGGCCATGTATTTGTGTACATGGGCTACTCACTAAGTCCAACTAAATGCATGGATCCTATGGCCACTGGGACTTGGGCCTTGGGCCTTGATTCCTCTCTTTGGGCTCATAATTGTTGATAGTGGTATTAGCTCAATTCCTTATGCCTTATATGGGACTTATGTACACATGGTTTAGATATGGGCCTTGGGCCTCATAGCTATGTGATGTATGGTTAATTATGCCTTAGGAAAATGGTGGTTGAAAGTCCTCATTTGGACCCCTCTAAGCCCATTAGTGTCTAAGAGTGGTTGAATGTCCACCCTAGTCTCTTGCTAGGCCCATTTATATTATCTAGGTCCATAGTTTTGTATGATTAGTCTCGTGGGCTACCCCAGGTAAACAGGCTCCCACTAGAGGTTGTATCCCTTACGAGGAATTAGTTAAGTATCTAGGCCTTTCTTGGATAGGTAGAGATGCATCTTCTCATTCACCTCATCGGCACTTTTACTCATCTTCATGGCCCACTCCCATATGCATCATATGCATGCTTAGTTGAGATATGATTGACCATGGTTATGTCATTGTGTAGGACATGTTGGTATCTCCTCGAGGGATGGAGTTTTCCCCTTTTGAGCACGATGGATGCTTGAGATTGATGCATGAGTGATTGTGTGATTCATGCATCTGACATTACATAGCGTGTGGATATTCGCCCTTGCTTTATCAGGACTATAGTATCCACAGGTTATTCGTGGATGACCGTGTATGGACACCGGAAATGATGCCTGAGCATTTGGAGTGCATACGATATCCCTGGATAAAAGCCCTTAAACCTTCACGGTATCGAGGAGACGCCTCAATGCCGAGACCGAGTGGAAATCATGAGCACCCGAGTGCCTTATACCGTTAGGCCGTGACTCCTACTGTTGTGAGGTCGGTTGAGATGGGGTTTGGCCTTACTCGCCTAAGTGAGGGGGCATAACTAGGCTGAGTTTGACCAGCTCGTAAATGGGTCCGCTACCGTCGAGCCTCGTTGGTGATTGGCTGTCCACGGGTGGGTAGTAAGGTCTCTTACGCTCATTTGACTGTGCGGGTCTTGGAGAGCGACAGTCATCCCCGGTGGATTTCTTATGATGGAACTGTTCTTAATATGAGGACTGGATATGAGGACTGACATTACTTCGCATTTCATTGCATCGACTGTATAAGCTTTATATTGTATTGCCTTGGCATGGCGTCCAACAATCATGTATTTCATTGCATAGCCTTGATACAGCTTCTTGCATTCATAGTTTAGCCTCGGTATGGCTATTAGCTTTGGCATTGTTCATGTTCCCTTCTACATTCCCTTATATTCTTCTGTGCACCATTGTCACACACCTTCACCATCCTCTAAGCTTTCTATAAGCTTATACACGATTGATGTGTGCAGGAAATCCTAGGTGGTCACAGTATTGGTGGAGCATTAGATTGGCGTAAGCTGAGGACCTGTTGCAAACATTTCATTTCCCTTCTTTCATTATGTATTTCCTTTTGAACCTTTATACCTGAAAGGTTTTAATTCTTAGTGGATTCTGCAATGTGTTTCCTGTGGTTATATTCTTGAGATTTACTTGCTATGATATTGGGTATGCTCGATTGAATCAGATTTATGATATAGAAATCCTCCTTGTAGGATCACAGGATTGGAACCTGTCTTAGGAGCCGAGGATACTGTTGCGGGCAGAACCGGCTATTGAGTTCTTTGTGAGTCCGGTCACCGAGTCCGAGGTGTGATACTTGTGGTATTGAATTAGATTGGACGAGATTGAGTTTGAGTTGATTGACTCTAATGAGTTGGCAACCCATGGTCATGTATCCATATATTTTACCTAGGCAATATGTTGTTTGTATGACTTGGTAGAATATAATATCTATTTGGTTATTTGTAACACTCTCTGCTACCATATTGAAGCAAGCTTAACTGCATGACTCGAAATTTAGTCATGCATACATGTGTATTATGCTGGGTGTACGAGAGCCTTTTTACAGCTTAATCCAAACCGAACGCCTTTGACCCCCAAGTGTTGTGGCAGATAGAAAGTGACGACAATCGTATATGACTTAGTACTGAAACCGTTTGACTGTTTATTTAGCTACTTTATGCGCGATTAAGCGAGTTGTGAAAAGGGAGGGTTCATTCTTACAATGATCTAAAAAAAAAAAAAAAAAAAAAAAAAAAAAAAAAAAAAAAAAAAAAAACCCTTGCAATCAATGACTTTTTCCTCACATTAATAGTAGAAATGATCCAATTTGCACAATACGTGAGTAAAATAAACTAATTGCATTAGTTAATATGAAAATAAAAACTTATAAATATATCCCTCGATGATCTAGCATTTGTGGCGTAGATGGCAATGCCATAAATCTAAATAGTATTTGATTAAGCAACTTAGGTGTTGAAAAGAAGGAAAAAAAAATCCATGCGATTTAGTGGTCAATGTAGAAATAACAAAATTATGACACATAATCTAGGTCAATCCAACGTAGTAGTATAGAAAGACAAAATTATATTACTCCTAAGCTATAATTAGTCCGGCATAGTAACATATATGGGCTGACCTATGTTAAGATAAGATAAAAAGTTCAAGATAGATAACGGAACGTTGTATATTTGATATATATTGGGTTTGTCAAGGCTTGAAGCTCTTCGATCTTTCTCCTATTTATAAAGCAATTGGAACAGTTGTAAAGAAAAATATTTATAGTCACTTCCCCCCATCTATTAATGCATATACAATTGTTTGAGCCCAATGGCCATAGTGACTTATCAAACAACGTTGTGTTACTAATCATTTGTCATGGTTAGCCATTGGGTGTGTATATGCCCTTCCCTCATCACGTGAACAAGAGTTTCTCTTGAGCTGCCACGTGTTGTGATATCTATCCACTTCTTTGCATTAACATAAATAATGCACCGCAAAGTTAGGCTAACTTAGCATAGCCCTTACCATTCTCCTCAAGTATTTTAAGCCACATAGACCATACAAGACATTATTGTACTTTGGCCAAACCTACTCGATGCAATCGTATTTTGGCCAATAACCCAGCTAAAGTCATGAGACTTCCGTAGTGATTGCCTAGTTCTACCATGTACATACGATATACGACACGCATATCCCTGCTATAGTCAGTTCGGGCTTACCCTTTTTGACTACTCATGACTTCATGAATCTTACGCTTATTTGACTATCAGAGTAATAAAAGAAATATCCCTTCTATATTTTATCAAGATCTTACTGCCACATGACATTATCTGAGTCACTAGATCTAACATAAACACTAGCTATTGGTTAGTAATTAAGCTTGGACTTACATCCCTTCACATCTATTATAGCTACAACTAAGGTATGAATATTTGTCTGTGTGTATGACATTGGTCACCACTAACATGGTCACATCCGTCCATGCGGCTCATGCATCCCTTAATAGCTACGGCATGCACGGATAATACTGGTAGATACTAGCGATGCATACATGTTTAGGTACACACGACAAACTATGAGTTGGATTACAAGCTGATCAGTCTCACCGAAGACTTCCCCCATGATAATGATCATGTAGATGCATGGTGGTGCCATGGAACCAAATAAAATACACTCCTAGCCCAAAAAAAAAAAATCATGATTCATTCATCAAGTAGGTCACACATGTCCCTTTAATATAAACCGTACCATGGCTTTCCATTTCCTCCTATACATTTGATTGGCAGTCCATTCTCATGTACATGTGTCCTAGTTAGCTAGTAGATCCATAGGGAGGGGATTCGGTCAGGTTGGGCTAACACATGCGTTGTATATCTATATATGTGCAGTATATCTGCCAACTATCTAGATCACTTTACAGAATGAGCCTATAAATGAAACAACCAGAATCTTTGATGGACCACAACACAAGGAAACGCAGTGATTACACCATTAAAAACCTTCCTAGTTCCTGCGCCATAAATTTTATTTTCCATCCAGCCTGTTGATAAGATAACCCAGGCTCGGATGAAGGTAAAACACAAATATCAGCTTGGTATAAAACTTTCCTTGCTGACAACCATTCAATCACCACAACTTCTAGTGGTGTGGTCCACTTGAGTTTTGGATCTACTTCATCTTTAGGTTCACGTGGCAAAATGGGCTGGCAAAATAGATGGACGGCGTTGATATACAACACATACATCAAGGTGGGCCACGATGACAGCATCACTGAACTCAGTGTTACCCCGCCGATCCCGAATCTGCTCCCAGATGGAAACGGTTTGGCTACTCCCCCTGCCACCTGCCAACGGCTGATGGAAGGTGCTATGTGGGCCCCAAAATGATGTATGTGTTTCATCGATACCGTCCATCTATTTTTTTTAAGATCATTATAGGTTATGAGACCAAAAATGAGATATATCCCAATATCAAGTGGACCACATTACAGGAAACAGTGTTGAATGGGTGTCTACCATTAAAAACTTTTTGGGGCCCATAAAAGTTTTGGATCAAGCTGATCTTTGTTTTTTCCCTTCATCTATGTATGTATGACCTAATAAACAGATTGTATGTCAAATAAACAGCCCAGTGGGCCATAGGAGATTTTAATGGTAGATATCTAATCACTATTGTTTTCCTGTGGTGTGGTCCACATGAGACTTATATTCCTATAATTTTTCGGAAAAAGTCATAAAATTATCTGTAAAAATGGATGGACGGCATGGATGAAGCACATTCATCATGGTGAGGCCCACGGAGCACCGACCATCAGTCACGGGGCTGGTGGCAGGGGTAGTAGCCAATCCGTTTCCCTCCCAGATACTTCCGATATTTAAGCAAGGACACGTTTGCTGGTGGGCCACCAACCGCATGAAGCATACTACTTCCATTTCACGAAATGTGCCACGTTGGCAATTTTTGTGGCTCACATTGCGTGAACAGGTTGAACATTTCCCTTTCACAAATCTCCCTCTCAGGCTAATGCACGCATAACGTGTGTACTTCTCGTCGTGTCCTCCCACTTGCAAATGGGCCGGGCTTGAAGAGACTCAATCCAATCAATGGGTCCCATTTGCAATCCTACTACCATCTCAAAGACCCCAAGAGATTGGGAACGTGGAACATCCATTTTCTGATCACGACAGTTCATTTGATGGGTCTCATTGCAGATCACACAATTAAAAAACCACACGTCAGGATATCTTGCAGGTGGCGTTGATTTATTTAGATTTTTAGTTTGATGATTTTTTTGATCTGTACCATCTACGACAGGGCCCACTATATGAAAAGTCCAGATCATGAGAATGGTATGTCACGTGTCTCATGTCCACGAGAGCATAAGATAAGCAGCCAGCGCCTAGTGCGCACGGTAGAGGAAGGCAGAATCAGTGACGCGGGAAAACACCGACTAGGATGAGGCCGTGACCGTGGGGCTCACCATGATGTATATGTTTCATATCCACTCCGTCCATACGTTTTTTAAGATCAATTTACTGTAAGGTTTTAGAAATGAAGCACAAAAAAATCTCAGGTAGACCACACCACAAGAAAAAAAGTGATATTTAAATGGCTACCATTAAAAACTTCCCAGTGCCACCGTAATGTTTATTTTCCGTCCAATCCGTTGATAATTTCACGCAGGCATGTTTGAAGATAAAACACAAATATCAGCTTGATCTAAAACTGTGGCCCACGAAATTTTTTTAATGGTGGCCATCCAATCACTAATGTTTCCGATGGTGTGGTCCCATGATATTTGGATATTCTTCATTTGGACATATGACCTAAAATGATCTGTAAAGACCGATGGACGGCGTGGATATACAAAACATTCATGAAGGTGGGTCCCACGGTCACGGCCTCACCGAAGTCGGTGTTTCCCCGGCATCACGGAATCGGCGTTCAAATCAAATCAGGAAGAATTTCGTAAGCCGAGCGCAACGTAACGGCCTTGCTTACATACCAAGAGACAGGATGAAGAGCTCAGATAACATAATCCTCGTGAGCACCAAAAAATGTACTCCTCCATATCAGAGGTGAACCAAGCAAGCACGTGCGAATGATGCAGCCTCCGGAAAATCCTAGCCGTTAAAAAGTAGTCAGAAGCAAAATTGCTCAAAGGGTCACATTCAGTGTCCTAGTTATATCAATTCAAACGATTAGAATCGCCAGATTGCAGACAGTGTCCTGCCTGGGGTGGGGCCCAGTTATCTCAAGTGGGCCCACCTTTTGGCCGTTGGGGTCTGCCGTCTGCGGAGGAGTGTGGACCACAATTTCAGTTGTCCCGCCTATTCCACGGCATAAAAGAAAAGGACGGATAAAAAAACGCTAGCTAAGTACGCGAGTAGAAATCGAGTCTAATCGAGGACACACTCTGGCATACGTGTGAGAGATCTGAGACGTTCATCGGGTAGGCCCCATCAGGGTATATGGCTGGACCAAAATCAGGCAAGACCTGTTCCTGGAGAGGGCCACACAGGTCCATAAGGAGAAATGGTAAGTCAACATGCGCAAATGAAGTGGCGATTTGCTGTACACCCCCCAAGCGCCAACCTGGCATGCTAATAGTAGATCCGGGCCACTCATCAGGTCGGGCCTGCTACAAACATACCCTGAAGCGAAAAGCACGTTGGTCCACTCATTTGGTAGGCCACACATGCACGCTGAATGGTGCTACCACTCATCTTCTCTCCCATGGGCCATTTGCCCAAACAACCGTGGTCCACTTGATTAGTGGGCAGGCTTGATTTTGTTCCTGATCAATGGCCATGTTCATGGACGGCCCACCCGATGAACGGTCGCAATCCATCCTGGATTCACCCCCATAAATTCAACGTTGTAGCTGTCATCCACGTACAGCGATGGGCGAGGACGGCAAAAATCCGCAAAGATGGAAGGATCCCAGCTACCAAATATTTGGCCCTTTATGGGATGAATGGGAACCGCCGCTTTATTTTCTCTCGTAACGGCAGGCCGGATGAACTCCAGTACTTCTTAAGCTGAGCTTAATCTACAATGTGATGTGTGGGGCAAAAGGTGGTGTTTGAATGAAATCCAATCCGTCAATCGTGCGTGCTTCTCATTCTATTCTCTGTCACATAAAGATTTTAGTGATAAAAAAATATAGTGGGTCACACCATATTAAATCATGCCTAAAATCATTAAAATCATGAACCGTGGCCTAGTGAGTTTTATAATGGAATTATTTTTGGATGTGTCAATTATCATGTGGGATTCGTCTTCTGAAAGGATTGGATGGAATATAAGAAACAGTTTCGGCCCCACAAACAAAATAGTAGGTTTGTGATGGTGAACATCCCATACCAATATTTCCTTATGGTGTGGCTTACATGAGAGTTTAATTAGGTATATTTTTAAATTGGAAAGAAATGAATTTTCAAACACGATGGACGGATTGGATTTTATGTAAACTTCAATATGGGCCACACACATCGTGTTGTATTTTAAGCTTGACTTACAAAGCTCTGTACTGGATCCGGCCTCACTTAACCGGTCATTGCATTATCCATCGGGTTTCGCTTTGGACGCGTGTAATACGAGACGTTGGAATTACGGTATCTATTCCGCGCGGAAGAATGTGACGCGACTTTCGTGTGACCCCGCTCGGAGGGTGTCCATGTAGCCGGAAGATCTGTGGGGCCCACTAAAATGTCCTCTTTGACATCTACTCCGTCCATCCGTTTTGTCACTCATGGTAGAACGTGAACTAAGAAAAAAGAGAAAGCCAAAACTCACGTGGGTCACGCCAAAGGAACCAGTGGTGATTGAACACACAGCATTGAAACCTTTGTGGGGTCCACGGGAATTTTTTTTGGATCAGGACGATATTTGTGTTTTTCTGTTCATCCTGGTTCGAACAACCTTGTGAACGGTTTGGATGGTGTATAAACATCACGGTGACTCCCACGACGATTTCAACGGCCACATTCAATCACCACTATTTATTGTTGCGTGGCCCACTTGATTTTTTGGATGTGTATAATTCTTGTGTTTATGTACGAACATGAGCTAGTGAAACTGATGGACGGAGTGGATGTCACACGGGCATGACGGTGACACCAATGGTTGCCATGTAACCATAAAAGTATAAAATATTCTACGTCCGTGATCTTCTAATCCATGGATTTTTTATTCGAGGCAAGCATTCCTGTCATTCAACGGTTCCGATCACGGAACCGTGGCCAATCTGTACGCAACTGAAAACCCCAACTGACTACTCTCTCCCTCTCCCTCTCCCTCTCTCTCTCTCCGCCCATTTATACTATTGCAACAGAAGCTTCATTTCTCCAAAAGCTCTCTCTCTCTCTCTCTCTCTCTCTCTGTTTTCGGAGTAGGGTTTTATGGTTATGGGGTTCTGAAACGATGTCGAGCGAAAGGGTTGCGTCCGTCGAGTTCTGTAAAGGCATCAACGGCCTCGACAAGGTCGTCTTGCGGGAGGTCCGTGGAAGCTCCGCCGAGGTATTTTCGTAATTCCGCTATCTTTCCTGCCTCTTTTGTCGTTCTAGATCTGCTGCCCTTGGTGCTGTTTGCTCTTGTCCTCTGTCGAATCTGAGCTGAATCTACGGTTTCTTCGATGGATTTCTTGGATTCGTTAGACCTTAGGTGCGCGTTTGGATGCTTGTGTGAACTGAATTGCGATAATTCGGGTTGATGTGAAGGGAATGGCCTAGATGTAAGGGGCTGTTTGATTCTTAACCTGTGGATGTGTGCAGTGTCCTTGGGTTCTTGGTTCAGCTATCCATACCATTTGGCTGTCAGGCCACGGGGTGGATGGGCCATTTCTTGAAAATCTCCCGGAACGTAAGATTGTAGCCATCGATCTTGGACTTTTTTTTTTTCAGGTGAATGTGGTCCATAGCTGTATTTTCTTTTAAAATTTGGGCCCACAAATGAAAGGTCTAGGATCACACTATCTGATAGACTTTTGATGCCTGGTCCATCCATGGTGGTGCCATACTTACTGATGGTTTGGATTATTGAAACATGGGCCCCAGTCGGAGAAATTGGAAACCCAAGTACAGTGTAGCACATCTTCATGTTGAGGGTAATGAATTCTTTGGATGGCATACACCTAATTGCAATTCAAAGCATTCCTTTCAAGTTGTAATTGATATGACCATTGGTCCGTTGGGTCATGGGGTGGATGGACCATGTCTTGAAAATCTCCTGAGTTGGAGGTTGGTAGTCACCGATCTTCTTCTTCTTCTTCTTCTTCTTCTTCTTCTTCTTTTTTTTTTCAGTTTAATGTGGACGATAGCTGTATTTTTTCCCCCTACCCTGTCTATTTTTGGGCCACAAGTAGGAGGTTTAGGAATGCCCCATCAGATAATTTTTTGAGGAATGGTCCATCCTGGTTGGGGCCTGACTTACTGATGGTTTGGATTATTGCACCAGGGAATCCACTTGTAGAGATTCAAAACCCAAGTACAATGTGGCACATATTCAGGTCGAGGATCATGAATTCTTTGGATGCCTTCCAACACCCAATTGCAAGTCAATGTGTTTCTTTAAAGTTGTGATTGAAGCTGAATTAATATTGGGGGTGTGGTGGGGGGATAGCGTGTGTGGCATTTCTTTGGCTGTTGTCACTTGTCACTCTATTAAGGAAATACTGCAATTCAATTTCATTGTGCATGTCTAAGGTCAGGCTTGGGAACTGACGAAGGCATTGCAAAAGAATTCAAGATCGGTTCGTCATGCACATCTTTAGGTTGAGGATCACAAATTCTTTTAATGATCTACACCTAATTTCAATTCGCTATGTTTCTTTCAAGCTATGATCGAAACGATCTGAATTCTTTTCTTTCAAGTTCCGTTGTATAAATGGACTGGAGGTAGCCCCACTAAGGCTGTTGCAATTCAATTTTGATTTGCATATCCAAAATCAGGCCTAGGAACAGAGAAAGGCATTACAAAAAATTCAAGATAATTTCCGTGTCGATTTTTTCTCTAAGAAAATGATAAATTATTGATTATGTTCTAATTAATGTAAATTGCCTAGTGGCTGGTTGATCACCTGCATCTTTTTTTTTTTTTTTTTTTGCTTCCTTTGTGGGGGAGAAGACAGTGTGTTCATCATGGACACAAACATTTTAAAAATCTGTACCAGTGCATGTGTAACAGTGCGAACTGTTCATCTGGTGGGCTCAACAGTGGATGGTCCATCCGTCAAAAATCAGACGGGCTGGACGATCCCAACACTCCAAACATAACACTTTCGCCTGTTAAATGTGAATCCATTCCAGAGTGCTACTTATTTCATCTTATGGCACACAATTGTAGGCGAGTCGGATTTTTATGATCATCTAATCAGGACGATTTTTGAGTTGCACACTCTAGATTGGGCCAACAAGTGGATATTCTTGATCTTGTCCTTCGATGCTGCTTGTCCAGTGATTAAAGTCAGATGAATGTTTTAAACACCAGGCCAGACCATGCAGCCCAACTAGTTTGATAGGAACTGGAGCCTTTTTTTTTGGTTTGGTTCAACTTAAACTTCTGAGGCCTGAAAAGCTGTCCAAGGTCTCCTGACCACTATGATCTGACAGTTTGACTTTAAGTGGTTGAACTGGTTTGCACACATGGTTGTTATAAAAGATAATTTTATGTTGATTCTAGTGTCATGTATCAAACTGGTTTGACCGGCAATTGAGCCAGTTTGGACTGAATTGACGGCTTTTCGCTTCAGTGTCTGCTCTCTGGTTTTAGAACTTTGAGTCCGACACATGGTTGTGGTGCTTAAGTGGGTCAAGAAGGAAGGCTTCCTGCCAGGGTCTTTACGTGATGTATTTTTGGAGATTAATGTCTTATTTAAAGGTTTAAACATTTTGTTTACCCTTGAAGATTCGAGTGCTAATCCAAGTTTAGCTTTAGCTGGTTCAGGGGCTTTATGCCTGCATCTGTACTTCGGAAATGCTGTTTCCTCCTTTTAGTTTTAACTAATGCATTTTGTTATTCTCTCTCTTTCTTTCTCTCTCAAAAAGAAAAAAAGAAAAGAAAAAAGTTTTGTGTTCAGAAGTCAGCCTCTATTTTGTTTAGTTTTATCTTCTTGGTGAATTTGTGGATGTAATCCTTCTATATGTATGGAGTTGTAGAGAAGTTCAATTGTGTATCGCATGTTTAACATCTGATCTTGATGTAAAAAAAAACTACTATAGAAGGGTACTAATTCTTCTTAGAAGTCGATTTGTTTTTTGTGCAATTAACAGAGTGTTACACCCACACATGCATATGTATGTACTTTCACGCATTAATAGTTGCGTGACGTGCATGTTGGTCCCTAGTCTGGGTAAAGGAAGAATGTTGATGTCAGGTGGGCAGCCAGTCACCAAACTTTTGCTGGGCAGTCATGAGCTCTGACCCCAAATAACTAGGACAAGGCTCTATGACGATGATGATGATGATGATGATGATATATATATATATATATATAATATATATATATAATATATATATATATTATATATATATATGAGAAATGCTCACACACAACTAATTGGACGGTGAGTTTTGGTCCAACTAGCTGGGCATTTATGAAAAAATTCCCCCTTTTATACAATGCATACACCTATATTGATGGATTTTGGAATGCATGTCATAGTTATGTAAAGTGGCATATGTGTTAAGATCTAAGCCATTCATCAGTTAGGATCCACTAAGGAGAACTTATATGCTAAAAACTAAGAAACTACACTTTTAAGAAAAGTACAAGTGTGCATGTTAAATCTAGATCATTGGACTAATTTATTAACAACCCATTATTTTCAAAAGTATTTGACATGTTTGATCATAAGATCACCATTTTTTTTTTGCCCCTTAGAAGTTGATAATGTAATTTATCTAATGTACGGATCTGATTTTTAGTTGGATGGTCCAAATCTATAATAAGTGTGTAGTCCATTCTACATTTAATGAAAAAAAAAAACTCTCTTAATTAATGTAAGTAAATGCTTCTATGGTAGACTAATTACATTTTGGCATGGAAAAGGGCCCACAGCTTGAGTGGGCCCATCATTGCATTAATGTAAAATCAACCCCGTCCATTAAGTATGTCACCCCATGTTAGATCAAGGTCTCAAATTTCATTCCCATCCTTAGTTCAAGTGAATCACATGATTAGAAACAGTGTATATGGAAAGGTTCACCCTCTAAACTATTTCCATTAGTGTGGCTCACATGAATCATATACGGACTTCATTTTTGGGACTCAGGCTTAATTTTGGTTTGATATCTAATGGCTGGAACATATTTCATAGTTTCTTTACGATGGGCCCTGAAAAAAATCAAAAGCGGATGTCTCTCTCCTAATTGTTCCTATTGGTGTGGCCCATCTGAACCACTGATTAGCCTAATTTCTTTGCTCTGAGCCTATCACTGGATTACACGTTTAATGGTCGGAGTGGATCTTACATACATTTAAGAGTGGGCCCAAAAAAAATTTGAGGTGGGAGTGCTTGTGGTACCTGTTCCTAAAATATTACCATTTGGCGTAATTTAAAGTTGTAATTAATGATCATAATGCTGGCATAGAGGTGGCGTTGTTTTGGTAATTAATCCTCGTAATGCCGATCCACGAGTGATTTAAACGCAGCTTTGAAAAAGAGTGGCCCCTTCGGGTAGGCTGACTATGGTGTTAATTTTAAATCTACCCCGAACATCTAATGGGTCACCTCACTTTACGCCTAGGGCTCGAATTTCAGGCCCATCCATGCTTCAGGTGGACCACACAACTGGAAATAGTTGATAAAGAAAAGTTCACCCTCCAAACTATTTACGTTGGCGTGGCCTACTCGAAAGATGAATGGATCTGAATTTTGTCCCTATATAAGTTCTCCTTAGTGGATCATAACTGATGAATGGCTTAGATCTTAACAAATATACCACTTTACATAACTATGACATGCATTCTAAAATCCCTCAATATAGGTGTATGCATTGTCTAAAAGGGGGAATTTTTTCATTAAATGCCCAACTAGTTGGACCAAAACTCACGGTCCAACTAGTTGTGTGTGAGCATCTCTCCTCTCTCCTCATCTCTCTCTCTCTCTCTCTCTCTATGATATATATATATATATATATATATATATATATATATATATATATATATATATATGAGAAATGCTCCACAACCACACTAGTTGGACCTTTACATTTTCGTTCAACTAGCTATGCATTTAATGAAAAATTTCTTCTTAATTAATGTAAGTAAATGCTTCCATTACATACTAATTTCATTTTAGCATGGAAAAGCGGCCATGGCTTGGGTGGCCTCATCATGGTGTTAATGTAAAATCAACCCCGACCATCATGTATGTCACTCCATGTTAGATCAAGGTCTCAAAATTTATCTCCATCCGTAGTTCAAGAGGACCACACGATTGGAATCAGTGTACATGGAAAGGTTCACCCTCCAAATAGTTTCGCTTAGTGTGGCTCACATGAATCATGTATGAACCTAATTTTTGGGACCTAGGCTTACTTTTGGTGTGACATGTAATGGTTGGAATAGATTTTGTTATGATGGCCCTGTAAAAATCAAGGGTGGATGTCTCTCTCCTAGTTATTCTCATTGGTGTGGCCCATCTGAATCACAGGGTTAGCCCGATTTATTGGCACTAGGCCTATTACTTGATTATACATCTAATAGTCGGAGTGGATCACACATACATATCAGGTTATTTAGGCCTATAATAAAAAAATCAGGGGTGGGAGTTCGTGTAGTATCTGTTTCCAACACACTACTATTAGGCGTAATTTAAGGCGGTAGTTAATGCTCATAATGCTGGATTAGCTGTTGAAGTAATGTCACCACGTTCTGTGGGCCCCACCATGATGTATGTGTTGTATCCACACCATCCGTTTGGAGAGATCATTTTAAGGCATGAGTCAAAGAATGATGTAGATCCAAAGCTCAAGTGAACCCCACCACAGAAAACAGTGGGAATAATGTGACGCCTATTGTTGAAACCTTTATAGGGCCCGCCATGATGTCTATTCGAGATCCAACCTGTTTATAAGTTAACACAGACATGGAATAAGGGAAAACACAAATATCAGCTTCATCGAAAACTTTTGTGGCCTCAAGATGTTTTCAAGGGTAGGCGTTCAATTCCCAATGTTTTCTGTGGTGTGGTGCACTTGAGCTTTTGATCCGGCTCATTCTTTGTCTCATGCCATAAACGATCTCTCCAAATGGATGGACGGTGTGGATATAATACATCATGGTGGGGCCTAAAAAGCATTAAGATAGGCCCTGGGAAAATTTTAATGGTGGGTATTCAATGTCTACTCTTTTCTGTGGAGTGATCCACTTAACATTTGGATCTACTTGTCAGGATGGCCGAGTGGTCTTAGGCGCCATAATGCTTTAAAAAAAAAAAAACATTTGGATCTACTTCATTTTTAAGATCATACATTGGAATGATGTGTAAAAACTATTTGATGGCGTGGATAAACAGCGCATTCATAAAGGTGGGCCCCACAGTCAGGTAAGCACCCCACTGCTTTGTAACCAGGTAACACTGATCCACTCCCCCACCAATATCGGGAATGTCCGACATTTTTGGGAACCAACCGTCCAAAAGGTCAACCATTTATATTTGCACAGGGCCTATCGTGATGCTTACCACTAAATCTACTCCGATCATTGGATGTGTAATCCTGTGAAGGGTCCAGAGCCAAAAAAATCAGGTTGATATGTGATTCAAGTGGGCCATACTAATAGAAATAGTTGGGAGAGACGTCCCATGAGGTGATCGTTACCAAGCTCACCGTGATGAGCATGCGAAATCCATTCCAACCATTGGATTCCACACCAGATTCTAAGCCTGATGACTAAAATGAAGGCTCATGAATGATTCAAGTGGGGCCATACTAAGGGAAACAATTTCCAGGGTAAGCATTCCTTCTAGATTGTTTTTAATGGTGTGGCCTATCTGAACCACTGATGGGGCTGATTTAAGAGCCCTGGGTGTAGTAATCGGGTAACTTAGCTAATGGCTGAGGTGGATTTTAAAGGTACTATGCGCTCGAGCTGATTTTAACATCCCATGAGGTCGAGCTGTGTGGGCCCCACCGTGATGTGTTTTGAACATCTACCCCATCAGTCAGATGCACCATTCCATCGTGTGCCTAGGTCTCAAAAATCAAGTCAATCCGTGACTTGTGTGGGCCACACCACATACAGAAGTGGAGAGGGGCTGTGCACCATTAAAACATTCATAACCATTTTCGAGGGCCCACCGACATGTGGTTTGCAAATCCAGCCCATCCATTATGTGTTTCCCACTTGAATGAGGGTTCAGACCGAGTTTCAGGCGCATGCAAAACTCAGGTGGGCCCCACCAAGTGCTTTTATATGTTTTTTTTTCAAAAGCAACGATTCATTAAAGAAAAGGATCTGCCGAGATAGCAGAACCAACATTACATGCCTAAGAACAAGAGATTACAACCCTTAAGAGAAGGGACAAAAGATGTCCATTCGATGAGAAGATTTTTGGCCTGAGAACCTACAGCTTGAGCAGAAGAGTGCTTGTTATTGAAACATCGGTCGTTCCTTTCCAACCAAACGGACCACCAGAATGCGAGAATCGCCAATCTCCAGATACGCGTTTTAGGCTTCTCCAAATACAAAACCATGCCAGTAAGTTAATAAGGAGGAAGCAGTGCTAGGGAGGCAGCCCGAAACCTCAAATCTTTGGAAAAAATCCAGGAAGATGCAGGAGATGAAAGGATAGTGGACCAATAAATGATCCATCGACTCCTCATCATTCATACAACAAAGGCATATGTTAGGAAGTTGCATGCCTCTCTTTTGCAAATTGTCGGTGGTAAGAATCCGATTCCGGGCTGCCAACCAACCAAAACAGATGAACTTAGGAGGCGCTTGGTATTTCCAGATAAAAGGGTGCGCCGAAGGGGCAGGGGAAGTGGAGGAAGAGAGAATGGTGTAAAGCGATTTCACCGAAAAAAGATTAGATTTACCCCCCTTCCAGATTAATTTATCGGGCTCCTCCGCAGTTGGCGACGCCATGGAGAGGCAGTGGAGAAGGGCAACGTAATCCTCCAGCTCCCAATCATTCAAGTTTCTGCTGCAAGTAATGTCCCACACTGGACCGGCCTCAGTAAGGGAGAAGAATCGGCAAATCGGTTGATCTTTGTGGACAACAATACGATAAATGTTGTGAAATATGTTTTTGAGAGTCGTATCCCCGATCCAATGATCTTCCCAAAACCTTATGGCTGCGCGGTTACCGAGCTGAAAGCCGACATTTTGAATAACTACATTTTTAACTCTTAATATTCCTTTCCAAAGGGATGAAGCTCTGTACCTCGATGAGTCTTTGGTCCACCAACCTCCAGGAGAAGTCCCATATTTGCCTTTGATGACCGAATTCCAAAGGGCATTCGATTCTGTTCCCAACCTCCAGGACCATTTGCCGAGAAGAGCTCGATTCATCAACTTTAGGCTTCTAATGCTAGCACCGCCCTCTTGATAGTGGGTACAGACATCATTCCAATCTAAAAGATGGATTTTTTTTTTTTCTGATTTTCTTTTCCACTCCATAGGAAATCTCTTCTCAAATTCTCAATTCTGTTGAGGACTTGAGGGGGACAGATGAACAAGGACATAAAGTAAATAGGCGTGTTGGAGAGCGCAGCTTTGATTAGGGTGAGCCGTCCCCCTATGGAAAGGTATCGGCTCTTCCAAGTGGCAAGCATCTTGTTAAACTTATGAATCACTCTGTCCCACATGGACGTCGGAGGAGGGCCAAGCAATAAAGGGAGGCCCACAAAAAACGTCGGGAAGGATGCAAGGAAGCAGTCGAGAGAGCTAGCGAAAGAGGTTAATTCTGCATCCGTGCAATTGACGCCAAACACTCTGGATTTTGACATGTTGATTCTTAAACCTGAGATGGCCTCAAAACATCTAAGAGAAGTCTGCAAATTTCGCACTGAAACGGAATCAGCTTCCACCATTATAAGAGTGTCATCTGCAAATTGGATGGGTGAGATAGTCGACGAAACACCAGGAATCGAAATTCCTTTGAAAAGACCGACACTTTCACCTTTAGAGAGCATCTGGGATAGAGCTTCTCCAATCACGAGAAATAGGAGAGGGGATAAAGGATCTCCTTGGCGCAGCCCTCTTGAACTGGAAAAGAAGCCTTTAGGGGTGCCGTTGAGAAGAACAGAGAAATGAGCCGATTCGACACAGGCCTGCATCCAACATTTCCACTTATCGCCGAAACCCATCCGATTAAGCATGTAGAGTAGGAAACTCCGATCAGTATGGTCATAAGCTTTTTCAATGTCTAGTTTGAAGAAAATACATTTCTTCCCAGACAAATGGCAAGAGTGAAGGACCTCGTTAGCAATCAGCGCTCCATCAATTATTTGTCTCCCCTTAATAAAAGCGTTCTGATGCTGAGAAATGAGTTTGCCCATGACAGGTGAGAGTCTGGAGGTAAGGATTTTGGCCAGGATTTTATAAGGGCTGGTAATGAGGCTGATGGGTCTGTAATCGGAAAATGAAGACGTGCCAGCTAATTTGGGAATGAGGGCGATGAAAGAGGTGCCTAACCCTTTTGAGAGCTTCTTCCTACTGATGGGTGCTTTTATATGTTTTAACGGTGTCTTCACATAATTTTAGATGGTATGGCCCACCTTAGTTCCGTATACGGCTGATTTTTGGGGTATCCCATAATTTAAAGGGGACCCATCAAATGCACGGTGTTGATGGTCGAAACCCATCACGGTGGGGCCCACAACAGCTTGACCTCATGGGAGCTTATCGTGAGGTCGAGCGCATAGTACCTTTTCCCATATATATATTATATATATATATATATATTATATATATATATATATATTATTATATATATAATATATATAGAATTATATATTATATATATAATGATAACGTAAAGGGTTGCGGCTGGATACTTATGATTGGTTACGATAGAATGGCAGCTGGTAAAGGCTGAGAATTGGTTTGGTGCACACCCCTTTCTCAGAGGTCGGCCAACTGAATATGGCTGTTTGGACACATACACCATGGATGGACAATTATATATTCAAACATACTATGGCAACGAGATGCACATAGGTATGAACAGAACAACACATCGTTCTTCTTGTGGTCCAATATCCTCCAATTCTTCAGAATTTCCTGGGTTATGCCTGCCTCCCTAGAAAGTCTTCTTTCTTCTTGGCACGGAGGAATGCCGGTGGGCGATGCGAGACCGGTATGGAGATTAGCTCTTCTAGCAGTGTTGTGGACTATATGGAGTGAACGTAACAAGTGCTGCTTCAGGAATATTAGCAGATCTCCGTCTTCGGCTCTTTCTGAAGTGTTCTTGCTAACTATGGAATGGGAACCTCTGTGATGGGTGTCCCGGTCTTTCTTGGTTCTCTTTCTATTTCCCTTTGTTTGTAATTCGTTTTTTTTTTTCTCTTTCTTTAATGAAATTCTTTACTTTTCAAAAAAGAAGAAGAAAAGAAGATGCATAATAACGGATTGTTGCATTCTGTGGATATGAAACCATGTGTCTAGACTCTTGACAACATTTTATTCATATCAGAACCTATCGTCTGTTTACAGGTTTATTTGTATGGAGGTCAAGTAACATCTTGGAAGAATGACCATGGTGAAGAATTGCTTTTTGTGAGCAGTAAGGTACTAATCAACATCTTTTGCAATCTCCAATTAATCCGAGGATCCACATATCACTCCATGGTTTGAATTTAATTGAGAATTTAATGAAGTAATATAGTCTTTTAAGGAGTCATAATAATTTTACCACATGACTGTTTTCTTTGATATGGAATCATAGCACATTGATGCTAACCATGAAAAGGATTTGTTGAATAAAGTTGCTTGAAATGGTTTTGAGGACATGGGCATGTGTTTAAGTGTGAGCATCAAAGGCCACAGGACAACCTTTACAAAACCAGTTTTATAGGACATCTATGTAGATAAAACTTTAGCATTAAAGAATGTTGAAAGTTAGATGTCACGGCACATCCATGTGGATATACTTTTATCATTAAGTAAATTTCATTAAACAAATATCTGCCAAGGTATTATCATCATTGTATAACCATTGAGATCAGCTTTATGGAACCATTTTCGCCAATCATTCCTATCTGATCCCCTATCAAATATATGCAGAGGCATGATATGTATAAAAAAATATCATATATGAGGGAAGAGGATATATGCAGAGGCATGATATGTGTAAAAATATATCGTATATGACCTGAATAAAAAGAAACATGAGTGAAGAGGTATTTTTCTTCACTGTCATATTTGACATGCCTATTCAACTTGTATCCTGGACAGGAATATGGCATTGGTATGTTGTCAGAAATTTAAGTATCATTTTTAAATTTCCTTCCCCTCTACTGCAGATTTCACTAAGAAAAATTTATTTCCTAACCTTTCAGCTATCATAATCATTCTTTTCTTAACCGAGCACAAATGAAGTCCCGTGCTCTTTGTAGGTTAATCGTCGCACTATATTTTTAGCCTGAAAGGTTGTTTTATGCGAGTTAACCCTGTTTTGTCGATGGGCTTTCGGTGTCTTTCTGAAGATTCTATGCAAGAATATAAGGTATAAATGAAGCATATCAAGATGCATTGGAAGTATATACAAGAATACAAAAACACAAGAAAAGGCAGATACAGTTTTTCTCTTCTGATAATGTTATGCATTCAAATGATACGCCTGAACATGTATTTATCCCAACAAGTTTCAGGAAAAAAAGGTATCAATGCTACAGTATATTTTAGTGCTCTCTTTGTGATTTTGCCAGGGAAAATTTCTAGCTTAGCCTTTAAGCAGTTCAAAAACAACATGCATAGAGATTGCGTGTTGTATAGATGGGTGTGTGGGAAGAATAGGAAAAGATTAAGAACAGGGTCATCAGAAACAGCCTACAGTCCCAATCATCTTCATCTAAGCCTTATCCCAACCAATTGGGTGGGCTGCATGAATCCTGTTCTGCCATTTCTGCCATTACACTATTAATGGCCATATTTCAGTTAAACCATAGATCATCAAGTATTTTCGTTCTGCCTTCCCCATGTTCTTTTGGGCCATCCACTTGCTCTTTTAAAGCCTTGAACTTGAACAGACTGAGATGGTGATGAAAAGGGATATGCATGATTGTTTACTTATCAAGGATAGGTCCTTATATGGGATTGATTGGTGAAGTGGAATTTGTAAAGCCGGCTCCAAATAGCTGGGGTAGGGCTAGGATATATGTTGCACGTTGTATCATGTTGTTGAAATTGCTATCATATCACAAATTGAGTAAGGGGTCGAATAGTTTCGATTGAAAATTGTATTGTAAAGGTACAGTTTTATTCAATTTTCTTAAAAAATTCAAAATATCTGAAAACTAATAAATAAGGACAAAAAGTCATCAATCATCCATTTCCCATCAATATGCACCAAGAAAAGTAATATGCATCATGATATTATCAATCGTGAGCCTCCATATGGTAATATGCATATCAAGATATATTAAAGGATTCTTATCTCTTTCCTTTGTATATTGTCTTTCAAGAGAATTACTTTACAAACAAACAAAGGAAAGAGACAAGAATTCTTTGACAACTTATGTTCTTTTGTACCTTTCATGAGTGTAGAATCACGTTTAAAAAAGTGGCATTTGATTCTATTGACCGAGGAAAAAAGACATCTTGATTTATTTGTTTTGGGTTTTTTGAAAATCAAGATCCCCAAATCTCTCTCTCTCGCTCTCTCTCTCTATCTCTCTCTCTCTCAAAAGACAAAAATGTGGATTTTTTAATACGGAAAGGCCTTAGATGTTTTAAATGTCGATGGATAGAAAAGAAGAAAAAATGAGTAAAAAATGAAAATGCAAAAGAAGAAGAAGAAGAAGAAAGATTTTGAAGTAAATTTGGGCCCCATTCACACAAGTCCACGGACACTGTAGGTTTTAATACAATAACTGTACTGTTTGATACGATTGTCGTATGGTTGGACATGATAATTGTACAATTCAATACAGTTATCTTTTGATTGGTTTAGATTTGCGATTTGGGGATGGGATTTGCATTGTATGTATGAATCCATGATGTGAGTCAAATCATAAATCACACATTTTTGACTACCTTGTGTAGTACGTTTGTATGTATGTATGTCAAATGCTTGCGTCCCCACCAGTGTGACGACTTGGCAATGTCTCCAAAGCTCTAAACTGAAACGTCCTCTAGGGGCAGGTGGGGATGTTAGCAATGTACCCAAGGCTAAAATCGACACATCACGAGGGGCAAGCCATGATGTGGGGATGTTAGCAATGTACCCAAGGCTAAAATCATGCTGTTTAGATGATCCTAATCCTTTAAATGTTAGCTTCTTTCCTCTTGAATAGATGTTTCAAGATGATGACTGCACCTATTTTTTACTTTGCTTGATCTGTACTGTCCATTTTTTATGCTACTGATAGGATGGTTAGGACTTAGGAATCAACCATACAGATTGATGCCGATTGGTTGTCCCACATGTCATTTAGAAATTTGGAGATGTTGCTAACAATGATAAACGTGAGGATGTTAGGAACTTAAGACTAACCTGTATAGATTATATCCAGAGCCTGGTCAGGTAATATGTTTATGCATGCTCCCCATGCATACCTAGTTTTCTACACTGCCACTCTCTCACTAAGTTTTTGTTGGCTTCAAAATTTGTGTTCACAATGCTACCAATTGTCTTCTCTTTCAAACAATATGCTGCCAATGAGATGATATGGGTCTCTTCTTCATGTTTGTGTGCTAGTATAACTGCTTTTGGGACGTTCCTCCATGCCAACAATGTGAAGTCCAGTGTGCCCTAACATATGAGGCTGATTCTGTGCTTCTTGACCAAGTGATATTTAGTCTTATTCACTTTTTACCATAAATGTTATTTGGTTACTCCCTCACTTTTTGTAGGCTATTTTCAAGCCTCCGAAGGCCATACGCGGGGGGATTCCAATATGCTTTCCTCAAGTATGTGCTGGTTAAACATGTCCCTGCTTTTCTTTTCCTTCCCCCCCCCCCCCCCCCAGTTCTACTCATGTGTTATAAGCAAATTGTCTCTTCAAATGTAGTTTTCAAGTCATGGAACTCTTGAACAACATGGGTTTGCAAGGAACAAGATTTGGAGTATTGACCATGATCCACCGCCTTTCCCCACAAGTAGCTCAAATAAGGCTTTCGTTGATTTAATCCTCAAGCCAACTGAAGAAGACATGAAGATCTGGCCGCACTGGTACACGACCTAGCAGATGTATATAATTTTTTCTTTTGTTCATGACAACAGTCTCTAGATATTTTTTAAACGTTTGTGTATATAGTTATATAACTCACATAGGTAAATGTTTCTAAAATGTAAAGTGGTCCCAAATTTGGGTGATCCAATATGTTCTGCTATCATTTGCAGCTACGAGTTTCGTCTAAGGGTAACTTTGGGACCTGGGGGAGATCTGATGTTGACATCCCGCATCCGAAATACCAACAGTGACGGAAAACCATTTACATTCACATTTGCGTATCATACTTATTTCTCCGTTTCTGATATCAGGTATGCCACTTGATTCATGTGATTAACTTTATATATGGCTTCTTGCATTTTAAGTTGCAAATTTGCTGAGAGTTATAGGGTTTTGTGATTTAACAAAGCACTGTTTTAGGGTTTAATTGAAAGATGTTATATGACGTGCCAAAAGAAACAACATATTTTGTTTAACCCAAAAATGCATATGGGTGAACATGAGAGGAAAAAGTAAAAGAGGCAATAAGTCTTCACCTTTATCTTTCTCTTCATGGTTGGAATTAGTTACGAGATTTTTATGTTGCAACCTACTTTTAATTTCTAAAAGGGTACTACTATATATAATGTGAGTAGCTAGGGGCAAAAATTTCCATTCAACTAGTTTCTTGAACCCGCTAAAACCTTACTCTATTTAAGGACCTAAGAAGGGTTTAGACTGGTGGGATGGGCATTTAGGTACTCTGGTGAAGCCGTATGGCTGTTGGAAGACAGTTCCTTTCCCTTTGCAGTGACTAAAACTTTGGTATGCTGGCAAAGCATCTATGGGATAAGGTTGTGGAAAAGGGTTGAGAGAAAGCTGGTAAGATGAAAGAGTCTGTATCTGTATCTCTGTCTTTGGAAGATCGGTTAGCTTTTATCAAAGCTGCCATGTCTAATATGCCGTTTTATTTCCTCTCTCTATTTAGGTGCCCAAAATCGACTTTGAGTAGGCTGGAAAGATTAAGGTGTGACTTCCTATGGGAGGGAATGGAAGAAAATGGACCTCTTCCCACAATGATTCCCCTTCCGCCCCAAACCTCCACCACCATTTTCATAGTGGGGCAAGATTTATGTGCGCACTGGCGCGTTTTACCTAAATAATAAGCTTTGAAGCCAGCAAGCAAGCTTCAAAATTACTGCCATTGGTGGATGGTGGTTTAGGGAGTCTTTATATAGGGCGTCAGGTATTTGGAAAACGGTCTCTAGCTTAAAGGACAAGTTTAGCGAGGCGATTTGCTTTGATTTGGGTAATATGGGACAAGATTCGGTTTTGGGAGGACGTGCGGATAGGGGAGACCCCCCTCCAGGTCGAGTTCCCTTGTTTGCTGAACCCATCTCTGGAAACAAATATCCTCGTCACTAGATGATACTCCTATTGTGGTGTGGTCACACCCTTGTGTTGTAGTAACCTGCTCAATGAGGAAGTTGAAGGAGTTTGTGAAGTTGCAAGGATGTCTACAAAATTGGAGCCCCTCTGTGGAGACTTGCAATAGGATGGCATGGAAAATGGATAAATCTGGCCGTTTCTTGGTACATTCCTTCCATAAGATGCTCCATTCATTGCTAGTGGGAGAGAGGAATGTTCAAGTGCCCAATCTTGAGTTGTACTGTGCTTCTCCAAAAGTTGCGGCTTTTGCTTGTTTAGTGAGGAGAAAGCAGGACCTCACAGTCGACAATCTCCTAAAATGGTCAATGGTGATTCCCAATGTCTGTCTATGGTGTTTGGCTAATGCGGAGTTAGTTGACCACCTCTACATGCGTTGCCCTTTTGCTAAACAATTATGGGTGAGTTTCTTCACTCTATTTAAGGCGACATGGTTGATGCCGGGCTCCATTGGCGACTTTTTAATGGCATGGCATGGTGTTGGGCTTGGAAAAGAAAGAAGAGTGAGCTGGAGATTGGTATTGTTGGTGGGCCTTTGGTCAATTTGGGGAGAAAGAAATGGTAGATGTTTTTGTAATATGAGCAGCTTGGAGAGAGGTTTGTAACAAGGCTAAGCTTTTGGTAGTGGAATGGGCCTCTTGTATAATGGCTATGAAGAATTGTAAATTTTCCTTTCTTTGGGGTGTAATTCTTTCCACTTGCTTGGCGCTTCTTTAACAAAATATTGTTACCTTTCAAAGAAAAGAAATAAAAAAGAAAAAAAGAACAGAAAAGAAAAGAAAAAAAGAAAAAGAAATGTTGGCAGAGTATGATGGTTGATATGCAGCCATTAATAAATTGTATTCCTGGCATGAAATGAACTCAAATTAAACCATACAAATCATGGGCACTAATTTGGATGTCTCTTAAGCAGAAAATTGCATTGATTTAATTTCTTAACTGGCTAAATGATGGATATTGAATACATGATTGAAATGAAAACGATCAATGGTAGAATGTTTATAAATCAGAAGTCAGGATAGTTAAATCAATCTGGATCTTTTATGATGAGCTACCTAAAGTTGGTCCACGACCTGGACTGTTTAATTGAGTCAATCCATTCCACATGCACATTTTAAAAGTGATTGAGTATTGGGCATCACAGTTTGCCAGAGTACCAGCACTCCCCTTTTAAAACTGCCTCTACACCTGCCTCCCATGTCTTGCAAACCACTCCATCTCTCTCCACATGCATTGTGCATGCCATATCAGCTTTTTAATTTGACACCCACATTGCCTGCTTTAAAAGTGCCTCTACTGATTAGGCAGTGATCTGCTCAGGAAATGAAATCAAATTTACACTTCAGGTAAGTTACTATTCCACGGAATTTCAGCTTGCTTAAGATAGCTTTGGATATGCCAATACCCCCAAAAAAAAAAAAGATTTATAAAGCAAAAATAAAACAGGCAACAAGGATATAAAATGCTGGGATGTGGTGGCTGCTCTGACAAAGCTGCTGGATGATCCCTTTTCCATTGATATGTCAGTTCAACTAACCCTTGCTAGGGCTAAGAGGATGATTATACTTTAATATATTTCTATTCGTTACCTTAAAAAGGAGTGAATGATTATGATTTTGGTTTTCTAGGGGGTTAATGTCTGTCTGCTATCTCAGCAGATAGTTTTCCTCCTTTTTTCTTCTTTCTTTTCTGTTCTGCCTTTTATACTTTAATATATTTCTATTCGTTGCCTTAAAAAAAAAAAAAAAAACTAACCCTTGCTAGAAGTTGATTGGAGAATGGTAGGCAAAACCTCTCATCCAAATGTGCTATTCAGTGATGGAAGGAGGAACAATATGTTCCTGAGCTAATGGATTTCATCAGTTCCCTTCCAGGCTGAGCAAAATCAAAATTTTGTTGTGTCCTGGTCCTATAGTTCTGTTAAAAAAGTTCAAAATCTGGGCTGGAACCAATCCAGCATGGTCCATTGACTGTCCCCTACGAGCCCCCATAAGCTGTTATATTAATTCAATGCCACCGTGAGCAGACACATCCATGTAAAATTCTTGTAGGGGATAGAGTCGTCAGAAAGACAAATACCAATATTATAAACATTGCAAAGGAGCTTAAAAGATTACTTGCTGTGACTAGTAAACAATTGAAAGTGATTTGCTGGTTCATGGTTCATAATCCTTGATCTAAACATATTTCTCATGTGCAGACTGTTTCTGTTGACACCCCATGTAACAGTATCTCAAATCCTAGTTCGGTGATAAATGGAATGGTGCATTTGTGAACTTTATCTTTGTGGTTTTTCAGATACTAATGCCAGTTAATTTGTTCAGTGAAGTGCGGGTGGAAGGATTGGAGACTCTTGATTATCTTGACAACTTACTGGATAGGGAGCGCTTCACAGAGCAAGGAGACGCAATAACATTTGAATCAGAAGTGAGTATAGATCAATAACATTTGAATCAGAAGTGAGTATTGATATTGCCAGAATTTTTGTTATTTATTTTGTCAATTTGATGCGAACACTTCTCTGGTACCTTTTTGTGTGAAGGTGGACAAAGTATACGTTATCACGCCAACCAAATCGCCATTCTGGACCATGAGAAGAAGAGAACGTTTGTTTTACGGAAGGACGGGCTTCCTGATGCTGGTGAGTTTGTGACTAGTCTCAGTGACCGTTTCTCTTCATTGCGATTTTTTAGGATTTGTGTTTGGCCAAATAAAATAGTTTTTTATAAATGATAATAAATTCTGTAAATGATAATAGATATTGTGTCCTGATACTTTTCGGCATACTCTCCAATCAGCTATAAGGGTTCACACGATAAATGCTCTCTCATACCTCATTTTCTCTTGGATTGATGAATGCCAAAGTGCGAAAAATAAAATAAAAATAGAACTAAACAGAACACTTCCTGTGAAACCGTCCCAGTAGAAAAAGAAGTGATACCAGTTGAGATTGGAGTATTTCAGCAGCCTTTACTTGTGGCCTGGGCTGTCCATCCAGTGGATTAGCTAGCCATAAGCTCCAAAATTGCTCCAGCAGGCGATCGTGACCATCTGATTATAGGAATTTTACTCATCCATTTGTGGAACACTAACTATACAATTAGGATAATTCGAGTGGTGGTGTACTTTGGGCTGTGGCAGATTTGTTATGGGACCCACCATCTGATTTTTGAGTTTGGATGCTGAAATGCAACCACTGTGGTTAGTCTCGTTCTCTCTTAATGAGGTTAGACTCAAAATATCGTCTCCTATTGGGAACCAAGATATTTTTCTCTCCAGATTTTTTTTTTTTTTTTTTCCAGTTTTGCCTGTTTTTGACTTGCATATTGAATCTTAATTCCAATTGCTCATTGAATGTTCAGAAGTTTTAAACGCTAACATTAAGGGCTCATTTGGATACCACCAAATAAGTTACTTTTCTACTTACAGCAGTAGATAAGTGACTTATTTCAGATAAGTAAGTTTGGTTTATGATTAGTTATAAGTAACTTTTTTACTTAATTACATAATCACTTGAGTTATTATTTTTAGCTTTTCTACTTTAAATAAGTTGCTGAAGAGAGGCATCTGGAGAGACGAAAGTGAGGAGAAGCTTTAAGTATGTTGTTTGCCAAACATACTTATCTTCTTAACAAGTAGAAACTAAGATAAGCTACTTGTGGAATAAGTAGCTTATCTTAAGCAACTAATGATCCAAATGCCCCCTAAATAACAACTGGAAGGGTTTTAAGCATTCACTCACCACTATTGAGAAAACTCCAGAACATTGACATCATCATCATATCCTTTTCCCAGGTATTTCTGTTTGTGTGCATGCGTGGGTGCGTGTGAGTTGTCTACCATCCCAACACCATTCTATGCCCTTTCTGTAGCTTTTGATATCTGTTCACTGCTTTTTGTCTGTGTTTGCAGTGGTATGGAATCCTTGGGACCGGAAGGCGAGGGCCATTGCCGATTTTGGGGATGACGAGTACAAGCATATGCTGTGTGTGGAGGCTGCGGCTATTGAGAAGCCCATCACTTTGAAACCTGGTGAGGAATGGAAAGGAAGGCAGGAGCTATCTGCTGTCCCATCCAGCTATTGCAGCGGGCAGCTTGATCCTCAGAGGGTTCTCAAGGGAGAATGAA
This sequence comes from Magnolia officinalis, assembly GCA_021015155.1. Classification (NCBI taxonomy): domain Eukaryota; kingdom Viridiplantae; phylum Streptophyta; class Magnoliopsida; order Magnoliales; family Magnoliaceae; genus Magnolia; species Magnolia officinalis. The sequence goes on from JAJHSJ010000011.1 coordinate 66,964,153, forward strand.
AGATACTTGGTGCTTCCTGTGCAGGTTCTTCTTAAATCCTCAACTTTACCGTAAGATATTGGCTGATACATAACATACCCACTGTCTTCTTAGGGACGCTCCAAATATAACACACTTTATTGCCAAAATAAATAAGTAAAAACCTATTGTGGTGGCTTTATGGGCCTAGAGGATTGCAAACAGGGACAAAAACGAGGTTGGGGTAATTTCTTTGCAGCACACATGCCAACCTTTGAAATGTCTCGGCCTAGGTGGGGGCCTGCATGAAAATGCCCTCACCCAAAATCATGCCAGTCCGCTCATGAGGTGGGCCACATGCTGAGGGCCTGTTTGGTATGTGGGCTTAGATGGGATTAGGTGGGATGGAATTGCATTTGGTCCCGTGCAAATTCCATTTGGCGTTTGGGGAGGACATGGAGGGTTGGGATTAGGTGGGATGGAATTGCATTTGGTCTCGTGCAGGATTTCCAGTGGATTTTGAAATCCACTACACATGTGGCCCCCAAATTGATGCACGTGTTTTATCCATGCCATCCATCCATATTTGCCCTTTACACATGACATTCTAGTTATATACGTGTATAAGTGACCGTTATCCTTTGTGAATTTGGTTCGTTGATTACAATTCCATCATCCACCAAATGGGGTTTTGCTTAATCCAATGTTTTTCCCATATCAATAAGTTTATCCCAAACGTGGGGATTGGATGGCCAAAATACCATGGTATTTCTAGACATGCAATCATTGTGCAATAATGGTGTTGATCCCATCCAGTGTTTCAATAGCGCCTGCAGTGTAGCGGTAGCGTGGCCGTAGCGCTACGTAGTGTCGTAGTGTATGCTATAGCTACGTAGCGCATAGCGTCCGTAGGGTAAGCTACAATGTATTTTTATTTTATTTATTTTTTTCACGTTTTCTTTATTTATAATGTTGAGGAATGTGACACTTGTATTGTACTTGATACTTTTAACCTATGAATTTTTATTTCTTTGCATCTAATTGTTATTTGTGGTTTAATTAGACATTATTAATTAAAATGGTTTGCTTAGAAAGTTGTTGATGGGATAATTATTTGATTTGGCTTATATATGTGGATTGGCTTTTGATAAATGATAACTAATAACTTTTTTGAACATGCTTATAATTGATAAAATGAATCATCTTTTAGGCATTTATATATATATATATATATATATATATATATATATATATATATATATATATATATATATTCTTCACTATTATTATATTTGTCGTATTTTTAAATTAAAAAATAGAAGTATCGTGTAGCTTACGCTACACGCTACGTATTTACGCTACACGCTATGGAGGGCTGAGTGCTACACATCACGCTACCGCTATCTAAAACATTGATCCCATCTAATACAATTCCATACCATTTAATCCCGCAGATCAAACAGGCCCTCATGGGATAAGTGGACACTTGGTCATGTATTTCCGCCTATCCATTTTCCACATACACCTGTCCATCCCTTATCCTGAGCTACCTTTACTCTGTTATTCCTTCCTGCTTTCTTACAGCATGTCTGCACTCGCTAGCAATTACTGGCTTATTCCTCCCACCTTCCTGGCAGCAGCATCTCCATTCACTTTGAAACTTTGCTTTCGTGCCTAAAACTTTTGGACAAGTACACAAAAGCCAATTTTACAACCCTCTTTTTTATGCACACTTAAAAAAAAAAAAAAAAAACTTGGCACTAGAACAGTACTTGTAGTGGTCTGTCTTAACTGCCGAACGTAGACAAAGGGCATGGCTATGCATGAAAAAGTGGTAGTTATAAATAGTGTCCGAAGTAAAGTCCAAAACTGCATCAATATCCAAACTTACAAATTTATGTAATTGCTGTTTATTTATGCTCCCTTATGCCCCGTTTGGTTCCCACTTAAAAAAAATGAATTTATGGTTATCAAGATCAATTTTTTAATCCTTACCAAAATCTCTAGTACATAATTACTGATTGGAGGATCGTAGCTATTGATTGAATGTGGACAGTCACTGTATTTTCTAAGGATGAGAATTGCTGGCCTCTGTAACACCTGACGTAGCCCAACGAAACAGCGTTACATGCACATGTCAGATGCAGGCCCTGCAGTGAAAAGGGCAAAATCGTCATTTCATGCAAGGAAATCTCTGCTTTTCAGTGCGGGCCCCACATCTGATGTGCACACATGGTGCTTTTTCATTGGTCCACATTAAGGGTCACGGGCAATTTGTGTCCATTTTCTAACATTACTGTATATGTTGGGGTCACCTTTTGATTGGTTAAGACATTTTTCCATTTGGATATTTTCATTGCTTGGATCATCGCTACAGCGGGGCGCATAATATTAAAGATTTGGCCCGATAAGCACAAACTGAGGACCGCTATAAAAACTTTAGGCTTTAGATTGTATTATATGTCTATGTCACAGTCACCCATATTTTGAAGTTTGAATATTTCCTCTCCCAGACACAGATACAGTGCTCTTTCTTGGTGTGCATCTTATTTGATTCTTTTCGTTCCTTTTTGTGTGTGTGTGTGTGTGTGTGTGTGTGTTTTGAATTTGAAACATGAAACTAAAGATGCAGAAACGGGTCTTGCAGGCTCTCTTGATGTATCACATGCTCGGTGCTTGGCAGTGAGAATTCTGGCCGTTGTTTTTTTAAGCTCACGGGTGGATTCAGAAAGCAGTAACTCATGTAGAATAAAGGATGCTTTCAATCAAGCATTATGTGGTGACATATCCAAGAGAGAGAAAAGTTTAGCCTGAATAAAGGCAACTAGCTATTGTTTTGTATATTTTAGACTCGAGTACTGAAGTTCTGGAAGGTTATGTGAAATGGTCTAATTCCCTTTGTTCTTATAAACCAAAAAAAAAAAAATGCTGTAGGCCTGTTCATGTTCTGAAATAGGAAAATGGAGATGGTTTGATATCTGTCTGCATTTCCTTTGTTCTGTCTTGTCTGTTTTAGTTCCCTCGGGATTCTTATTTTCGTGTGAGGAATGCTATGATCTTGTGCATGTGGTTCGGTCAGAATCTTCGCACTTGTGCATGGTGATCATGACCATTGATTTACTGGGTATCATGTGGATGGGCTCAAGTGTCGTCTATGGTTTTGGTCCTCTTTAACTTGTGGCAAATGGGCAGTAATGAGAGAGACCAATGGTCCACTTTCAACAAGCGGCCGATTTGTCGGATTTTTCTCCAATCACTCATTTTTTTGGCCTGTGGCCCACTTGTTTAGCGGCCCCACCATATATCTCTGTATTCTTTGGTGGCAGGCATGAAAAGGGGAGTTTTATTAATTAGTTAATAATCAAAGGGACTGCTAATAATGCATGCGCATGTGCGGCAGTGCAGTTGGATTGGTCTTGTTACGCAGTGGACCCTTTTTCTCACACGCGTGAAGAGCCGTAGGAGTAAGCTGAGGTCAATAAGAAGAATTTGTATGAATTGATAGCGCATGAATATAAAGTAAACAATCTGGCCCCGGGCTCCACAAGCTTTCTTCGGTAGCTGGATTGGCCGCTTGGGAGTTGGGACTTTGTGGCTCACCCGACCCTTTTTTGTTATTAAAACGTATCCCTCTGGTTGTGTCAGTGCTTCTCCGTGTCACCGAACAAAGCCCTCATCACTGTATATGGTTTGTTTGGTTTAACACAGGAATGTGTCATGCTGTGTTTTGTAGTATTGGTATATACAGAAATATGCACCAATATATTGGAGGTGGGACCCATATAATGGACGGTTGACATGGAAGGTGGTCCCATAGCTGGGACCCACATGATGGATGGTTGGCATTGAAGTTGGGCCCACATGATGAATGATCCATATTGAAGGTGAGGCCTCACAAAGTGGATGTTCTACGTCGAAGTTGGGACCCACATGATGAATGGTAGAATTTGAAAGCCCATACGATGAACAGGTTACATCGAAGGTGGGACCCACATGATGGATGGAGGACATTGAAGGTGGGCTCACATGATGGACGATTGACATTGAATGTGGGGCACATAAGGGATGTTTCGCATCAAAGATAACCTCACATAATGTCGTCCGGCATGATGGACGGTCCACATCAAGTGGGCCTCACCTGATGAACAGCCTACATCCAAAGTCTCGCATGATGGACTGCCCATATCTGAGGTGGCCCAACATGATGAATGGTCCACATCGAAGGTCCCACATGATGGATGGTGAACATAAAAAATGAACCCCACATGATGATGGCTCACATCAAAGGTGGCCTTACATGATGGATGATCCACTTCAAAGGTGGGCTGATAGATGGTGGACATCAAAGGTTAGCCCCACACGATGGTTGACTCACATGAAAGTTGGGTCATACCTTTGGTTGACATTCCTCTTGATTAGATGATTTTAGTTATCCAGTTAATAGTCAAAAGAACTGGTTAGTTTGCATTGATAATCAGGACTGTTGTAATTTTAAAAATAACAGTAACTACCTTAAAACAAAAAAAAATCTCTTATTTAAATATCTCACCAATGTGCTCATTTTAAATAAGAACTTTTTCTATTATAAAAATTAATTATATTAAATGAGTTTATTGTAATACAAGAGTAAAGAACAAAATATCTTAATTCTCTTTCTATTATTAGATTAAGTAAGAGTTGACAAACGGACCCAAGTAGCAATTACCAACAGAGGTTAGATTGCCTGATTGATAGACCTCTACGGTTGAAATGAGACTTTTGTTCGGACCATCTGTCTTCGGCCCACCTTACCAGATAGTTAGGATCCTTCAGTTGTCTCCTTTCTTGAAACATTAGCCATCGATATCGGGATACACCAAACGAACGGTTCTAACCACCATAGATCACTCTCCTGCACATTACATATAAACGGAACACCAATTCCACTAGTTTGGTGGGCTACCAAAGAGACCCCAGGTTGAAAAATACGCGTCTTATATTGCTACTGTTGGTAATAATAAGGATGGATATATCTTAAGTAATGGAAGGTGTTTCTCAGGAACACATAAATTACATGCCTCTCTGCATCCATCACACATGTGAAAAGTGAAATATTCTTATTAATTGTAATTTTCTCTGATATGGAACCAAGTTCGAAAACATGGACGGATCAGATCATCAGGATGTTCACCAAGTGCTCGGTATTGATACGCGGAGTACTATTTTGAATGGTACCGAACGACACTACAACCGTGTTTTTGCTTCTCACTGCGGGTATTACATTAACAAGAGAAATCATATTGTACTCTTCCAGAGCATGACATTCTATACACAAGCGATCACTCGTTATATAAATCGCATGCACGCACCTCATTTCAATCCGTCCAAATCATGGCCCACAGTTTCGAACGTGGTTAAATATTTATTTAAAAAAAAACAACTATTGGTTCCATAATCCTGTGTACACAATTCAATTGATCAATCTGAACCGTTGATTACTTTTATTAATTAAATGGCACCAAACAGAAGGTAAAGATAGTCCAATCAATTCAAATGGAGCATGGATACAAATTATAAATCCTACATTAATAATATCCTCTTTACTATATGCGTGTGTATCAAAATCATTTAAACTCTGCTAAAGCACGGGATAATTCTCATACCAAAAATACTAGAAAAAATAAAAATAAATAAAAAAGGAGGCCGGAAAGGAGAGAGAGCATTTGCAGCGATCGATGAGAAAATCCTAATTCAGACAGAGAACACAGAAAAAAAAAAAAAAAAAAAAAAAAAAAAAACCAGAGATTCTGCGCGTATACACCGAAACAAAGACACCGAGCTCGAGCAAGACCGAGACATAGACCGGGATACACCGAAACTGAGCAAAGCACATAGCTCTCGCAAGCCAGAAAAAACCCAAAGAATCAGTTGCAGCGAGAGAGAGCAGAGATAGAGAGAGAAGAGAAAGAATGATGTGCTTCGATTCCACCATCTTCCGTACTCCCGCAAGCTCCAAAAAGGTCAGACCTTCCGCTCTCCCTCATTCCTCTTCAAATCATCACTCTCTTCTCTCTAATTCCAAACCAATGAACTCCGCTCGATTGATCGATGCCGTCTTCGCTGTTTCTCGCGTCTGAAAACCCCCACAAAAATGAGATCTTTTTGGTGCTCCTGCGGTGTCTCTCGGGCTCCCGATGCCGAATTGAGATTGCCGGCGAAATGGGTTTTCTCGTGAATCGGAATTTCGATTGAAATTAGGGTTTTGGAGCAATTCAGTAACTTCGGGAGCTCGATCCATGAATTGGGTTTTTGAGGTTTTGTTGTGGAGATGAGATTAGCTTCTACATTGTTGAATCCATGTGCTTCGGAATTCGGGAGACCGGCCAGTGCGAAATGGAAGGATTTGGATTCTGAATTCCGTATTGAGAATTGGGTTTGCTTTAGGTTTTTGTAATTCGAGTATACGAGCTGGGATCCGGCGCTTTGTATGGACTTTTTGGTGCATTGAGAAATGCCGCCGCAGCCGATGCAGCAGCGGGTCAATCTCGCCGACTTGAAAGGTCAGATAGTGAAGAAGATTGGGTTGGAGCAGGCGAATCGGTATTTCAATTATTTGAGTAGGTTTTTTGGTCAAAAGGTTAGCAAGAGTGAGTTTGATAAGTTATGTTATCTGACGCTTGGGCGGGAGAATCTCGTCTTGCACAATCAGTTGGTAAGATCAATTCTGAAGAATGCTAGTCATGGGAAGGTACCACCACCAATACCTACAAAGGAAATTTCAAAATTGGTTAGAGCGGGAGAGGTAAGATCTCCGCCGAAAGAAGATGGGTACCCACAAAGCGGGCCGTCACCGACTCTGATGTCTGCTCCACTGATTTGGGGGAATGGGGACGTGTTGCCAATGTCACCTCGCAAGGGCAGGTCAGTGGTCCGTGATCGGAAGCTCTGGAACCGGCCAAGCCCGCTTGGGCCTAATGGGAAGACTGATCTCGCTTTGCCCCAGTCGGTCATTGCTGATGATGCCATTCAAAAGGGTATTATGGAAAATGGGGAGTTGAATCAGTGTGATCTACAGAGGCCAGTGGAGCATCGCCAAGGGCTTGCAGAACAGCCCGAGAATGAGGGAGACATCTCTCTTCCCCCAGCAAAAAGACAGAGAGCAAAGAGATCGGCACACGATGTTCTGTTTCCTGTACATAACAAGGGCCCAGTTGACACTGTCATTCTTGAAGATGTGGAGGCGGCAGAGCAGGCTGGAGTCACTAACTCTACTAGAAGACCTCTTCAGGCACCTCTTGGGATCCCATTTTGTTCAGCCAGCGTTGGTGGGGCCCGCAGGGCATCGCCTGTGGCAAGTAGTAGTTTTGCTAGTTGCATTGACAGTGGTGAGTTGTTCGACACCGAAACTTTGAGGAAATGGATGGAGCAGATCGCAGGAGCAGAGGGGCTTGATGGAGTGCCTATGGCTTGTGCGAATTTATTAAATAATGGGTTGGATGCATATTTGAAGCGTTTGATCAGGTCGTGTATTGAGCTAGTGAGAGCAAGGTCTGGGAACGAACCAATAAAGCACTCAGTGCACAAGCAGCAACCTCATGGGAATCCCATCAATGGGGTCTTGCCGGGCCATCACATGCATATCCAAAGTAGCGGCGGATCCACAGATCTCATTCAAGAACCGAAAAGCTGGTGTCCCATATCGCTGCTGGATTTTAAGGTGGCAATGGAGCTAAACCCGCAGCAGCTTGGGGAGGACTGGCCACAGCTACTTGAGAAGATATGCCTGTATTCATGTGAAAAATAAAACATCCTAATCACAATTTGGTTACTCTGAAGCTGCACTAGGTCAGCCCCACCTGGTTCGAAGGGTGCTATTCATGGATGGACACAGTCCAGGTGGCAGCTCAGGCTGTTTGATCCAAGATCAGCAGAATCACATACCTCGGCTTAAGCTCGGTCCCTTGCCAGATGAAAATGGGGATTGGAGTAGAACCTCTGTACTATTCTTCCACGGGCCCCCTGCAACCAACTGAAAGGGAGTTTCAATAATTTCCCTTGTTTGGTTGCACTGTTGTACGTTTAGCATTCGTGAGGGGGTTGTCTCCTGTCATCACTGCTGATCTCAAGTTGTTCTGTAATCTAAAGCAGATGCGGAGAGGAAACCAAAGACAGTTTTGCAGGAAATACTGTTTGTAGCTAGGTAAAGATGCAGTCACATTCTGTAAGGATCGCAGCGTTTGCGGTGTATGTATCATCAAATCTGAGATTTGCTTGGGTGGTTTCAGTAGCGACAGTCCCTCACCATTCAATGTATTTTTTATCAGTTATTTTAGTTTGAATATCCTAATCAATTGATGCCTCAGAAATCAAATCTTTGAAAGTAATTTTTATATTTGTTTCTAGCTTCCATGGGACAGGCCTTCAATTAGCCCGTTAATCTCACTTTGATGATTTTCTTGGGATTTTTTATTTTTATTTTTCATGGCACTTTTGGAATGTTGTGGACCCTTTTTTACCGTCTAGTTGCCCCAACTCCCGACGAAATAATTCTATTGAAAATAATGATTTCTTAGCTCTTCTTGTAGACTCAAACAGTAAAAAAAATGCATAAAAAACTGATATGTTTGGACCTTTCCATCATTGAATACCATCATAGAGATCTATTACATGCATTCATGTAAAGAAATATCATCTGCATCATTCAATCTATTAATGGGATCCCTCTCATGTCTCCTGGAGGCAGAATCACACTGATTAAAGCGGCCATTTCTAATATACCTTTGTATTTGTCCCTCTTCCAATGCTTGGCTGGCGTGCTTGGTAGATTGGAAAAAGATTTGGAGGGATTTTTTCTGGAGGGGATTGGACAAAAAGCATTAGTTTCGTTGTACGCAATGGGGTGAGGTGTGCAAAACCTTTTGCAAAGATGGAGTAGGCATTAGAAATTTGAAAACTTTGCATCTTGCCTTATCGGGAAAATGGCCGTGGAGATTGGGGTGGAGGATGGTTTGTGGAAATAGGTTTTAGCCACCAAATTCGGGGTAGAAGAGGGGAGATGGTTCACTAAGCCCTATTCTGTGTGTGAGGCTTCAGGGGCTTTAAATTACTGGAAGGAAATCGTCTTCTCAATGGGCAATGGCTCTAGGATCCACTTTGGGAGGATGTTTGGTGCGGCGATTCTTCTCTTAGTGCAGTCTTCCCTAGATTGGTTCTCATATTACCAATGAGATGGGGGGTTCCCTTCTCCCATGTCTTTCCATCTCTCGATGGATGTATGTGGTCTGAGTACCTCCTTGTCATAAGAATTTACCTGAGGATGAGTTGGAGGATATGGTGAGACCTTTGGCTCTTTTGTGGAGTAGGGCTTTGTCCGTATCTGATAGTGATGGCCTGGTTTGGCATTTGGAGAGGTCAGGGGCCTTCTCTGTCTGATCCTTCTATGAGGTGCTGCGCTCTCCTCCCCCTAGTCATTGCATGACCTGGCAGAGCATATCTGGTTGTACAAGGGTCTGCCTCATGTCATTGCTCTTGCTTTGCTTTCAGGTAAAAACATAGTACTAACAGCTGATAACCTCCTGAAGAAACACATGACTATTCCAAATGCCTGCGTTATGTCTGCGGGATGTCGAGTTGGTTGATCACGTATTTATGCATTGTATTTTCGCTAGTGCACTGTGGGAAAGTTTCTTTGATCTTTTCCTATGCCACTGGTAATGCTGGCTATGGTCAACTCATTTTCTCTCTTGGCACGTGTGCGGTCTCAGCCAGAGGAGGAAAATTGTGGAGGCTTTCTCTTCTTGTGAGGCTCTGGTCAACATAGGCAGAATGCAATAGTCAATGTCTTCACAATCAATCCTCTAGTCTTGGTGAAGTCTTCAGGAGGGTGAAAGTTGAGATGGTGTCTTGGGCTTCTTGTTTTCAAACCCTTTGTAAATTTTTCTTTTTGAGTTCCATCCATCTTTGGTCGGTCTCTTTGTAATTGTCATGTTGTTGGTTTCTCGTCTTCATCTGGCTCTTTTCTTCACTGTTAATTTTTTTTTTTTTTTTAAAATGAATTCTCAAGATAAATAAAGAGATCTTATTCATGTGCAATCAATCTCAAGAGAACCCAGGTACTGAACTAAGATTACGCACATGATGAAGCCAACCTAAGGAAACTACCTCTCTGGAGGAATGCATGTGAGGTTCTCCTAGTATTCTATCCAATCTTTCATTGAAAACAATTGAGTTTTAACTCTTTCTTTTTACATATTCTATATTCCCCTTCGTATTCATTTCTTGCTTTTAACCAGTGTGAAGCACAGATATGCCGCCCCATAAAAGTTTTCCGTTTTTCCTTCTCAAAACTCTAAAAGAAAGAAAGGCGTACTTTTTTTTTTGTTAGCTTGTTAGTACAAGCTACTGTCAGTTCACACATCACTGTTAGCCACCACCACTAGGGAATCGATACCATGACCTCAGTGTTGAAACGAGGTATCTTTAACTCAGTCTACCACTTGAGCTATGGATTAGGGTGTAAAGAAAGGCGTACTTAAGAGTACTTTTCTACATTTCTTTGGAATACAATACTACGAGTGTTCCCAAAAACTGATTTTGCAAGGAAAACACTTGACTTTTGAAATGTTGTTTTGGCTGTTAAAGAGGCTAAAATGTCATATGTTGAGACCAAGGTTCAAAAATTGGTTTCGGAGATATATCAAGAGACTTATAAGCTGACTTATAGGCTGAAACCCAATACGTACCGTTCATTGTGAATTTTAACTTATGCTACATAGCATAGTTTCTCATGAAAACAGCTTAAGACGCAGCCTAAACTACATGCTAATTTACATACATTACATGCTATGTAGCTTACACTACAAGTTATTTTTCACCAAAACAAAAATCAATTAATGTTTTTCAATAATTTGTTATATTTTTCTTTTTTTCTTTTTCACTAAAAACTAGTTAATCTTTTCAGCAATTTTAGTAAAATAATAGAAGTAACAGTATTAAACCACTTCTCTTGTTCTTTCTTTATTTTTATAGTTAATCTTTGCCCTATTTTTCTTATTATTTTAGGTTGTGTTTGGTTGCACTAGATAATGTGAAATTTCATTATTAGTCAGTCTAATTTGGTGTAAAATATCATGAAAATGTTCATGATATTTGATGCAACCGAGCGCAACCTTAATTAATAATCTAGAAGTAGCACGTAGCTTATGCTAGATGCTATGCAGCTTACTCACACTTTAAAGGAGTGAACGCTCATGCTATTTAAAACACTAATTTTGACCATTTAAGCCATTATACAATAAAAAAAATGCATCGTATCAGTTTTTCCAAAATACTGGTATGCATCAGCTGGTAGAACTTGCCTTATCTTGAACCATGGTTGACACTTGACGACATTTACTTAGCATACCTAAGAAATGTAAAATATATGGCTGCATTCATATGCCGAAATGAATGAATTGCAAAGATTTAGTTTAACCTAAACTACTGTAAACAAATGATGCTTTGAGGCATTAATGATGAGGAAGTAGCTGTCAAAATGCAGTTTCATTCCTTTCAAGTGCAACTTGAGAATAACACAATTGTAATTTGGAGCCTAGATGCTCAATATGCATGCTAAGGAAGGAAATAACAATTTGGAATTTCTTTTTGAGGGCTACAAGAGAATTTTATTAAAAGAGAAAAAGCTCTAGAATTACATAATAGGGAGGGAATCCCCAATCCTTAACTATCGGAAATGTTTTACTTGCCTTGCCCAAATTGTCAGCTACCTCATTTCCTTCCCTATGGACAAGGTCCAATTCCCGGATCTTGACCACCCAGCTCCCTAATCTCTGAGGGTAATTACAAATTGAACATTCACTAGGCTACTGAGTGCAATTTGATTGGATACTTCTATGCAAACAAACACTAAAAGTTCTACGATATAATCTGTAATTGCCAGTTTTTAGGCCATTGGTTATTTCCTCACATGTGTGGACTATGTCATCTCTGTCCAGCCTGATTTTCTAGCCAGATCATCTAAACAGTGGGTCCCAACCCAACTGATGGATGGCTTGGAGGTGCTACACACTTGCCAGGTTTGTATATGGCTGCCTGTGGGGCTAGCGAATCCTTTTCTTTTAAAACCTTTTGCTCTTCACGCACGTGGGTTTTTGGCCAGTGACTTGTGAATGGCTTACGTACTTCGGTGGTTTATTCTAATGGAAAAGAAAATAGAAGGAGAGAACATTTCTGTACGTTCATTTTTATTTTAGGATTTTATTCTCCTTTAGTTATTGTTGTTCTTCAAAATTTCTTGCTATTGTTGATGACTTATTATCATCTAGAGATAGCTGCATTTACTTTTTTGATGTTTATGTTTATTTTTTCCCTTCAATGTCTGCAATTGATGGGTAGAGAAGCTTACATTCTTCATATCCCCCCCCCCCCCCCCCCCCACACACACACAAAGGGTTGTTGACTCCCCTTTTTTTTTTTTTTTTTTGTTATTTCCTTTTACATTGTTAAGTGTTGATATATTACTTCTGTTCAAGGTTCGAGCTACTTGTCCGAATTATTAATATTTACTTATGATGCGAGTTACATATGTCCTATATATGGTAACTGTATAATATGATCTGATGTGACTTATTGAAATGCTAATACAAACTAATATGTCACCACCTCCCCTCTGTTTTTGGATTATTACATATAACTCCCCCTCTGTTTCAAAGATTACTGCAGATTACCCCCATACAAGGAAAGACCATCATTAATCTTTTGAGAGCAATCGACTGTTTTACCTCTGTATCATGCGCAACTAGTTGTAACATGTCAGCTTACTGTAGTGCGTGTATTTTATCCAACCTGTTCAGCATGGTCACACCACCATGGAAATGGGACACCCCAAAAACCATGTTGATCTGACAATTAGGTCACCCACCACATGAATTTGGAGGTTTTTGGGTGTCTATCTATTGTTTTCTTTGGTGTGGTCCACTTGATGATTGGATAAGCCTGATTCTTTGGCAACCAATTTTATGGCAGAGTGACCCTCCTAGATGGGTTGGATGCCATTTATATGTAAGGTGGTCCCCAATCACACGTGAAATGAAAACGAGGGTATTTTTGTCATTTGGTAGATATTGCTCTAACCACGCTAACTAATATATAACGATGAAATACTCGGTACCTTTTCAGTAAGCGACCATTGCTAAGCTATCTGGATTATATAACGGTAAACAAATAGCTTCAATATTAATCTCATATCTTTGTTGAGATAATTTTTTGGGGGTTACAATTTTCATAAAATAGAGGGGAGAGGTCTACAATTATCCCTATAGTTTGTCATAACATTGTTACTAATATATAAAGATGAAATACTATGTATCTTTTCAATTAACGACCATTGCTAAGCTATCTGGATTTTATAACGGTGAACAAATAGCTTCAATGTTAATCACATAACTTTGTTGAGATAACTTCTTTTTTTTTTTTTTTTCCTGGAAGGTGTTGTGGAGGAATTTATCACGCAAGAGAAATTCTACAAGCCTGTGAAGCTTTGGGTTGTATTTAAAATACTATGGTAATAAAATATGTTGTGCTTGCTAGATACCAACTATCTATACACGCTAAATCAAGATTTCACAAAACGAGGTAAATAATGTAAAAAAGGATGTGAATATTTATGAGGCAAAATTGTAGCCATGCCTACAAGATTACATCTACAACTACAGGTACTCCTGAGGTAATCTTAGTACAGCTACAAGATGCGTTGGGCATGAGGCGGAGTGCTGGGGTTGTCGTGTCTTGGTCCTCACCATGGATGAATTAGATGCTGTAAGATTGGCACTCTCCTCTTTTTTCTTTTTAGAGTTATTTGATTACCTGGCAAGGCATGATTGTTTGCATGTGCAAATGACTCTATTGATCCAAATTATCCAAATTGTTTTGGTGATTCTTTTTTTTTTTTAATAAAAAAAAATCTAGTGTTATTATTATTATTATTATCATGGGTCATTTGTTTAATGTTTGGGAAAATATGGGGTTAGGTCAGTGAAGGATACTTTGCTACTAGTTTTGAAAGGGATGGGAGTCCTCTCTTGGGTTGTCATGGTTCACCAACTGGATTGGAAGTATTTACATGCTTTGTTCGTTTGTTATTAATTTTTATTCTGTTTCCCATTTATTTTCTTTCTTGGTTTTTTATTTTTCATGGCAATCCATCCACTTTTAGCATTTGTACTGAAAAGTGCGTCGGAAGTTGGAGTTGGACGGACGTTGTTTGGCTGAGCTCTGATTTGTTTATCATTTAGCCATTTGGGTTTGATATATGCATCCAATCACATACACAAGGCTTGGATAATTCGTCTTTCAGATCTTGTGGTCTCATGTGAGAAATGTATGAGAATGTGCCCTTGTAATGAATAAAGAGGAAGAGGATGGAGGGACTCCTTACAGTTGTGGCGGTTAGTCCTATTGCATTTGAGTGTGCATGCATAAAGCCTCTCTCAGTAATGTCACTTTCCTACCATCTGTTTGTGCATTTGTTCAGCTGAATTAAAGTGAATATTTTGTCTCAATGCAGATACAGTTTCTTTGTTTTTCTTCCTCCAAATGCAATGTGGATTGTTTCTGCCCTAGTTACAAAACCAATCCTCTAGTGCCGTCCCTGCAAGGAGAATGAAAAGGTGGGTCCTATATGGGTGCACCACCATAGCTTTTTAGGTGTATCAAATTGTAGATGTGGATGCTCTTCCAAAAAAATTCAGGCTGATTAACAAAATAGGTGGGCCACAGTTAACAAAACCAGTTGACGGCCAATAAAAATTTGTTGGCTGCCTTTTGAGTTGGTAGGCCCGAGTCTTGTGACAGAGCATGGTGGGATCCTCAAGATGGACAGACTGGGTCTGACTTGCAGCATGGTGCATGTTTCAGTCCACTTACCTTCGGCTAGATTTCAGGCCTAGAGCTGGTCCATTGGCCATATAGCTAGTGCCCAGCAGGCTAGATTTCAAGCCCAGAGGTGGTCCATTGGTCATAGTTAGTACCCCGGCACTAGGCTGTGTGCAATGGATATCCTTAAGGTTGGGAGCTTGGGGAGTTGGTCACCTGACGTTGTGTGGACCCACCTTAATGTCTGTAACGTCGGTCCTGTCCATCAGTTTCATCAGCTCATGTTGGGATGAGAGGCATCATAAGCAGTTGGGGTTAAACACCTACCATAACCTTCTAGGGGTGCACAAACGTTTTAGTTCAGGCCGACATTTGTGTTTTCCATTCACCTTGGTGAGACTAAACTTATGAATGGGCTAGATGGCATATTATCATCATTGTTAACCCTAAAAAGTTTTCAATGGTGGGCGTTTCCATTCCACTCTCTCTCTCTTTTTTTTTTTCCCTCTGGTGTGGCCCCCTTGAGTTTTGGATCTGCCTGATTTATTTTTAGTCTTTACTTCCCAGCATGATATAACAAAACTGATGGGACGGAGTAGACGTCATGCAGACATCGCGGTGAGTGGTAGGAAATTGGATTTGTTTTTTACCTTGACATGTAGAAACATACCATCAGCTTGTCCTTTCGGATTATCATGCATTCATAGTAACATTCACACATTGTTTAAAAACTAGAGATGTGTGGGCCCACCCATATGGTTTTGTACGGACCATCAAATGGCTTATTTTAATGTGAGATATGCTCGATTGCCCTCAAGAGGATACTAATGCTCCTAGTTGCACTGGGACACTTGCACAGATCAATCCATTGATGTAGAATGTTCCTTGGGTTTTAATGCACGTTTCCAGGGCTACCATGCAAACATCACACTGATCGGACAAATACAAAACATTTGATCAATGGCCATTAATATGGTCAGTCAAGATAATTTAAACGTAGGTCCAATCAACAATTTGATGTAAGTGCATCTTGATTATTACCATCAGTATGCAACTAAAGCAATTTGAAATTGCTTGATCTTCTTGGATTGCCTTTTATTTAACCAGCATCACTGAACTTCAATCTTTCAAAAAAAACGAAAAAAAAAATGACAAGGTTTTGAACTGTTTCACATTCGATATTTAACCATCTGCGTTTTGTGTGACCTATATCATGTTTCCAATGCCTTGCTTGAAAATGCAGCTGCGTAGGGCCTATTCCATCACAGCATATTGAAATTGGGTTGTAATGTTTTTGAAACTGAATATCAACTTAAATAGGAATGTTTCATCTATGTGTAGTTAGTAGTTGTTTTCTTGATGCTTCCATTGTTGTAATTTCCTTGCACATGCAAACAAATGCTTGAAAGAATTACTTGTCACAGTCATGCAAATGATTTGGAATGCGCACGCTCCCGTTACCCCTCCCATGACAGATAAGATTTGGAAATACAAGCTTCCCCTGAAAATAGCTGCGTTCAGATGGTTGGTGGCTAAGGCAAAGGTGCTTACAGTAGATAACTTGGGGAAAAGAGGAACGATGTTTTAGGGACTCATCCAATTCAGCTCGTTTTGTTTCGTCCTGGGCCAAGCGCAGATTATTCGAATGGGCCTCCAATGATGGCAAGCTGAAGGACTTCAACCTGCAGTTCTTTGAGATTTAGTTCTCCCACCTTTCTTTTGTTTTTCTTGTTTTTTTGCTGTCTGCTTCCTCGGCAGACTCTCTGTTTGTTTGTTTCTCTTTTTTTCTTTTAATGAAATTGCATTATCTTTCAAAAAAAACAAAAAGAGGAATGATGTTAACCAACATCTGCCTTTGCTGTATGCGCGACGCTAAATCGGCTAACCACCTCTTTATCCACTGCCCCATTCTCTCTCAGATCTGGGCCTCTGTTTTCTCTTGGTTCAGCGTTTCTTGGTGCCTCCCAAACTCTACGGGTATGCTCTTAAAGGCGTGGCATGGGGTCTCTATTGGTAAACAAAAATCTGATTTTTGGAGATTGGCCCTTCTTGTGGTTTGGTGGGCAATTTGGAAAGAGCGCAATGAAAGATGCTTCAAAGGAACATCCAACCCGGTAGGATCTATAGTGGCCAAAGTCCACTTCTGCATTACCGAATGGGCTGTTTTTTCTTTTTCTCCTGTTTGTTAGTAGTTTGTTTTTTCGGCGATAGTTAGTTTGCCGCTTTCTCTGCGGCCCTTCTCCCCTCGTTTTGTTTCCCTTTTCTTTTTAATGAAATTGCAAGTTCCCTCTCAAAAAAAAAAAAAGAAAAAAAAAAAAAGAAGATTTGGAAAGCCAATAATCTCTCTCTCTCTCTCTCTCTCTCTCTCTCTCTCTCTCTCTAATAATTACAGTACAATATGAAGAACAATTCTCGTCAACGGGCACCCAGCGAGTTGAAAAACTCTGTTGATGCTGTTTAAAGAGCAAAAGGTGGGTTGCTTGGATCTTGGATAAAATTTGTCGTAAGATTTCTGCACCAATTTTAGAATTCATGTGATTTCTCATTTGATTGGGAATATGCACAGAGGCAAAAAGAAGCTTCTCTGAATAAAATACTTCAGTTGGAAAAGAACTTGTACCAGAAACAGGCATTGGAGTTGGAAATTGAGCAACTAAAAATGGAGCTACAAGTAATGAAGCATATGGAAGAAGGTGACAATTTTGCTAGTTATAAAGATGCATAGTGCCAATTATTATTATTATTATTATTTGTTTTTGTAATTATAGAACTATATGAAGAGCATTTCTCTTCAATGTGCAATCTGGGAGAAGGAAAAGGCTGATGAGAATTTCTTGATCCTGCTTCATAGTTATAAAATCACATGCACATGGGCTCAGGCACTTGCACACACATGCGTGCAAGATTTGTTATGCCATGTTTGGATTGTAGAGACATGAAATTCTAGAAAACCTTAAACTTAGAAGAATCATCATCGTCATTCTGACCTGCTAAATCTTTGTCCAGTGTGAAACCTTCAGAGGCTGCATTTCCTCAATTTTTGCATGAAGAAGGCTAAATATGTAGGTCTCTGCACAGAAGTTTTATGCAGTTCCATTCGCACAGTATGCTTGGCAAACATTTCCGGTGGTGGGGACTGTTGATACACCAGGTGGATGGAATGTAGGACAAAATTGCAGCAATTAGACGGCTCTGCCCATCCTGTTACTGTGAATTTTTCTGGTTGAATGTGGACTTCTGATCCAACCATTCCACTGATCAGATGGCTGCCACATGACCCTTGATTTTTGGATTTTTTTTTTTTTTTTTTTTTGGAAGATGACAATATTTTTTTAAACCAAAAGCTAAAGGATAAACCTGATACAAGATGGCTCAAAACAACCCTTGTTTTTTGGATATTTCTATACACATGATGGCCCTTAGAACAAGCGTACCAATTCCCTTATGTGTTTGCAACATGTACCATGAGGAGGGAGCTGCGTAGAAATTTGATGCAGTGACCTGCATATTAGCATTCCTATAGTTGAAAAAAGAAAGAAAAAGAAAAGCATTACTATTGTTGCATTTATGTACAAGACCCACAGGATGAAATGGATCAGATCAACCTCATAAATAGCAATGCATCAGATATTAAGCAAAAGACATCCCTTCCTGATCCAAATCGACAGATTGGAGTTGGTCGTTAGAGAATCATCATGATTGCAATTTGTTCATGACCATGTTTTTTGTGTTCTTGGTCAATGCTGGTTGCAGCTCCATGAAGGATGGTTATGAAACATACTTTGGAGAGAGAGGGACCCAGCTATCGGGCGGACATAAGCAAAGGATCGCTCTAGCCTGAGCGATACTAAAGAACCCAGCAATCCTGCTCTTGGATGAGGCGACCAGCACATTGGATACAGTATCTGAGTTGTCATGGGCTTGAGTCCTGCAGTATGTATTAGTTTCGATGTTGTTTGGGTCCCACTAAATGGATGGTTAAAATGGTAAAAAAACATCAGAGTTGTGCATCAGTTTAGATCATGGTTCTCTTCTCATTGTGTATGGATTGATTTCATGTTCTGCGTCCCGAATGCGTTCATCTCTTATCATGCTCTTAATGATTTGAGTTTGATCAATTCCAGGGTGGATTTTGGGGATTGGACAGAGAATAGCAGTGGAACATATAATAAGTGGGATGCGGTATCCACAACACAGGTATTTCCATTGGTCCATGATATTTGTTCCATCATTCCTTGACTTCCTTTGTTATGAGATTATAAAGATGAAAAGAGAATTGCTTCTTTTCACTGGTTATGTAGATCCATAAATCTGCTTGTATTGTAGCTACTTTTCATGGTTGACTAAAATAAATGATGAATGGTTCCTTGTGTATAACATACTTCAGTGAAATTCATATTAGCGAACTTTTCATTGCATCTTGCTTTTTTAGTGCCATATCCGAAGTTATGACCTGTTGTTTAAATTTTTTGTTCTGATAAGTTTCACCCATTTCAGTGAAATTCTTTTATTCAAAGGATTCTTTTTCGCAGTCTGATAGATCATTTGAGAAGAACTACTTGTTTCATCTCGTGGTAGGTGAATAAATAATTTTAGATTGTTCTGTTGCAAAATATGGTTATAGAACCTATGAAATTGTCAGCTAATCTAGTGGGGTATATCATATCAGAAATATATCAACCAAATCTGCTGCTGCTCATCTCAAAACTTTCTGTTATTTCATTTGGCATTTCCTGCTTTTGTTTCCCATGTTGTCTTTGGTTCGTGTTTCAAAGTTGAACATTGTAAACAACATGCTTGTTGTGATGTCTTTTGTGAATGCATAATTTTTACTAACATGAAGTTTTTATCATTAATCATTATGCTTTTGAGATGTCTTGGGGGGTTTTTTTTATTCCTCCTTAGGTCATGCACTCTATTGCTTTGAGAGGAGAGTAGTCTTTGATCTGATGCTTATCTTTTCCATTTCGTCCCAGGAGTGCAATTGAGATGCTAGAGGCTGAGCTATGGGACTTGTCAGCAGGGAAGGCACCATCTGCTCAGCTAGTAAGTCCAGCAAGTGAATTACTAATAAAACAAGAAATGGATGTTGTAAGTGATTCAGTCCTTATATATGTATATTAGGTGGAATTTAAAGCTTCAAATTGGTGAAATGCTCTGAAATTGTACAGATCATCTCAGATGGATTAAAAAATTCAGACAATTGCAGATATATGTCATGATTCAGTAGCATTGACTTTGTATTTGAAATTATAAAATTCTGCCTTTACCTTGGGACATTTGAGCGAATGATTTCAGAATAGTTTGATGCAGAGGTCTGTAAGCCACTTGCTTAGCTGGGACCTCTGGCAAGGGTTCAGAGACTAAAAGAAAGTTTCACTTGGTTAGCTGGGAGGAGGTATGTAAGTGAAAGGAATATGGTGCCTCTCCTTATTTACGGGATTATGATTGATATGGGCTAAACTGAAAAATAGGTCTTTCTGAAACTGCTTCCCAATGAGGTTCAAAAGAGCAAAGTCAAATGTTGTTGAGTGGTCTAAGTCTATAAAATCTTTTGACTGTAATGTTTGGGCTTGCTTAATGCTTGGGCAGCTTAGCCTTTTGTAATTATGTAATGATTCATCATCATCACTTTTTCCTTTCTCTTTGCCAATTAATTATTGCCATTTGCCTTTAAAAAAAAAGAAAAAGAAAATCGCCATTTCTTAAATTTTTTTTTGCTTAGTTATGGTCCAAACATGTTAAATGTTTTTCCAATAAATCTATCTCATTACCCCAAAATATTCTTATCTTGCTGTATCTCAATGTTTTGGAAATCATTGCAGGTAAGGGTAGATCATATGGCTCTTGCTCTGTCAAAGACATTCATGTCAGTAATAGTTGATACTATACAATCTCTTCCGCAACACCAATAAGTGCGTTTGTGATCGTTATCTGACAACTGTTTGTTAATTGCTCTAGATATTAAATTTAACTTGATAGTCTTTTGGCAGTATCTTTGCTTGTCAGATCTTGCAAGTCTTCTATGATGAAAAGCATCAAATTGAAACATAAGCAAGCAGCTTCATCATTCTGAATGTGTTTCCACTGCAGATAATTCTTTGCTCTGTGTGAGGCTCTTTCGCAGGGTAAAGAAGGATACAACCATTGGAGAGGTACTATATAACATTTTGTAAGTCTTCTATGATGAATTTTGGTTAAGGTTCTGCAAATATGTTTTTTCTTTTGTGCTGGTTTAATTAATGGTGACTAGAGGAGGTATGGATTGTTGGGCTTCTGATGGTGGACATGTCTGTAATTTATCTGTGATGAACTAATGATTGAGGTTTATCTCCTTTTTGTTTCTTTTTTGGAGTTTTTTTTTTTGTTCGATGGATATCTACTAGCCTTTTGTTGTAGTATATTATGGTTTTCTCCCATGAGAGTTGTGATCTCACTGCCACCCTTACACAATCTCTATCATACAGAGATTCTATCTTTTAATTTTGTGTAATGGGATGCTCTTTTAGGATTACTGAAACTCAGAGTGTGGATGTCGTTTGATATACAGGCACGTCTTGGATCTTTATTCACAAACTTAGTTCTTGTCGATAGTCAATGCATTGAGTTTCTGTACCTACTGTGCTCGGATTTATTTTGTCTTTCATCTTGTTTCTTTTTTATTTGTCTCGTTTGTATCTAGAGCATGGGAGGTACTTTTAGACATCGGTATGTCAGGCCATTCAGTTAATCACTTCAGTTAAAAGTACATAATCATAAGATCGAGCTTCCTATTTATTACAAACAGAAAATTTTCCTATTTGGTACCTAATCTGTGCCTATGTGGCCCACTGTCGTGACTTGACTCGAGACCAAACGAGTTGATCCAAGTCTAAAAGACATGGCGTAGATACTTACAGTAAAAGTAATATAAAATACAAATGTTGTCAAAGCATCCAACACTTATATTATTAAAATATCAAATTTCTCTCTAAAATGATCTCATTTCTACTCACATTCAAATAGAAATTGTTAAAACTTAAGATTTGGGAAGTGAGATGGATTGGAACATGTACATATGATTATCTTCATTAGTTAATTTAATATTTATAGATTTATTTATTTATTTATTTGTTATTTGGGATGTAATTAATTTCTGTTTGCTGTTTTGTTTTGCAGGTTGTAGGTAAAGACGAAGGGGAGTTGGATCGATGGATTTTTTTATGTGTATTTGGAACCATTCAACTTATTATTGTAAATATTATTTTAATATTAATTTTTAACTATGTTGTGCAACATTTTTTATATTTCAAATATATATTAAAAAAAATACAGATTTTAATCAAATATAAATAACCAAATACATTAAAAAAAAAAAAAAAAACATTTTTACCAGCGATCTATAATGGCACTTTGGCAAACCATTAGGGCCCGTTTGGACGGAGCGATTGAAAGGGAGTAGCTTGTAATGGGGTGGATTGCACAGAAACCGAGCGTATTAAATGTAAGTCAGTAGATTGTCTCCCATCCCACTGTATTGGATGATCCAGCGTCCAAGTGATGGGTCTATTTGGACGGCCGAGCGTATCCAGCGTCTATTGAATTTGTTCTCTTGCAGTTGAAGCTTGATCAGCACCGCACGATGCTTGAGAGAGAGAGATGAGAGAGGAGAGAAGGCCACTGCTTGGGGAGAGATGGGTGTTGTGAGAAATCCTCTTTAAGAAGGAGAAGGAGAAAGATGTGAAAGAGGGAAGAAGATGGGCTGGGAGCAGCAACAGCAACAGCAAAAATACAGGGCCTGCGTAATGGTTTTTGTGCTGCGACGTTGGTGGGGCCATGATCATCGACGGTTTGAAGAATCCAAACCGTCCATCAACTCCATTGTGAAATTTCAGCTGGAGAGGGCTGGTTTTGGATTGCTTCTGACACGGCCTACCTGATTTTCCATTTTGCTGTCCATCTTATGTTTTGACAGTCAAAATCCGATACATATAGCTTCTTGGAAAATTTTCACGTAGGACGTGATTAGTGGGCCTGTAGGACTTTGATGGACGGTCCGGATCGGACCTTTGAATAGAGGCAAAGGTACTTCAAAAAAAGTTCTTTTGACGGTTCTCTCTCTCTGGATTACCTCCCGCGACCACTCCCTCCGAATCTAGCGGTGAATCCTCCATACCGCCATCCGCCTCATCTCCTCGCCGTGCCAAACACGTAGTCGCCCGTACACTTTTGGATTAGACGAGCTAATCCCATGTACTACCACCTACTCCCTTCCAATCCCCCCGTCCAAACGGGCCCTTAGCGTTTTGGTAGACCTTTGGTGGCGGTTCGGCATACATTTACCAGCGCTTACAAGACTTTTTCAAGCACTTGTCAGGCTTTTCCCGGTGCTTAGGAAGACCTTTAATGACGCTTTTTCAGGTTATAATGGCAGTCAAAAGAAGCACCTATAAAGGCTACCGACTGCCAGTAAAGGCGGCTGACCGCCGGTAAAGTTCCCTTAATAGTGGCGGTCTGCAAAACCGCTAGAAAAGCCTAATGGGCGCTGGTAAATAAACTACTGATGTCTCCTTTTTTGGCGTGTCTGGCCACCGGCAAAGCCTTTGTTGACAGTTTTTGGGACCTTTACCGACGGCTTTCTTGCAATGTTTCTACTTCTGATATCCACTGATTCAATTTAAAAAATCACATTGGCCCCCAACGCTAATCAATGTGGACATTCTGAGTTTTGGATGGTCGGATTTTTGGGCCCTGGAGGTTTACTGATGTGCGACTTATGGATGGGTTGGATTCCGTGAACACATCACTGGCCCCACATCTGCCTGCTTATCGTGGTACTGGTACCACTGGAGTGCGCCCCTATCGGCAATACCTGCTGAACCACAACGCGGCCTTTTGCAGGAAGTTGTTGTGCTGGGATGCTAAGTGGGCCGTACTGTGATATTTGGAAGAACCGTTTTGCGAGATCATTTTAAGACATTACCAAAAAAGAGGCGGATCTAAAACTCAATTGGGCCATATGAGAGGGAAAATTAGAGAAAGAGTTTCCTACCATTGAAACCTTTATGGGCTCTACCTTGATGTTTATATGCCATCCAAACCCTTTATAAGGTCATTCCCACTAAGATGAACTGAAATCAAAGTAAACTTTGCCTAATACGAAGCTTTTGTGGCCACATGAAAGTTTCAACGGTGGTCACTAAATCCCCACTTCTTCCTCTTGCCTGACGCACTTGAGTTTTGGATCCACCTCATTTTTGGTAGCATATCCTAAAATGATCTTGCAAAACGGATGGACGGGGTGGATTTCTCTCGAACATCACGGTGGGGCCTACCTAGCATCCTAGTGCATGAACTTCGTACGCAGGCGTCCCTCTGATGTCAGGCATAACAATTTATCAATAACAATTTATCAACTACATCTCGACACCAGCATCATCTACCAGCAGTTTTCTGTGCAGAAGTTTTCAGCCACATTTAAAAAAACAAAACAATTTTTAGCAGAAGTTTTTAATGCCAAATCCATTTATATCAATTCGCCAAACTACTTCTAGAATGAATATAGCTCCACACTGATTTTACTGACAAAAGAACCGGCAAGGCAACAATAATATATATAGGAATGCTCAAAAGAGCATGTTTCAAGAGAATAATCTTACCTCCTGAAGAAAGGATCTTAGATTTCCAGCCCACCCTTTTAAAGAGAGGAGCCCCAAGACAGATTTGGTGCTTGTAAAAACTGTAATGTGTTCCACCACCTTCATACAATCATAGGACACTTTTTCTCATATAATGTAATTACACTTTTTCCTGTACACCTTCAATGAATTCATAATCATTCAAAAACCTTATAAACTTTGAAATTGGATTTCTTGCCATAGAGAAACATCACCATGTCATTAGCAAAAAGGAGATGGGAGACAATAGGACTGTTGGGAAGCGCGGAAGTGTGAGCCCTCAAGATCTAACGGTCTACACGAGTTTTGAAACCCTCACAAAGCAAAAGATTAATGCTCCAACGGCTCGCCTATCTCCACTAGCCTAGGTCCAACAAGGACATCCCCACAGAAGATGACGAGGGGCATACTTACTATTTCAAGAAAAGATTTTTAACACCCCGCTGAGCTCCTCTATGCTAAAATGAATAGTTTTTGACACAGGGAAGAACGTGAGGTTGAGCACCATCTTCCTCGAATAACTGTTCCGAATCCGCTATTTATAGACGGTCGTGATGTCTACTAGTGCGTAAGGTTTTCAGTAAAAAATACTAAGTGTCCTATTTGGCTTCACCACGTTGTTCTCCTAAATATTCTAAGCACTTTTCATGTTGGGCGCAACTTTATAGTAAAAACGGAATTAAAATAGGGAAATGACTGTCAATCCGATGTTATTTAGCAAATCTGTTTTGCGCAACCCAGCGTAGCGGGGTTGGGTGGCTAAAGTAGCTCGTCCTACCCCAAAATCATATATTTTACATCCGATTACTCATTTTGGTTTGCGAGATACGTCCGTTTTTAGTTCTGACGGTCCGGATCATCTCTGTCTCCGATCAGGCCTTTTCTTGTCCATCTTGGCCATGAAATTATCCGCGACCTGCTCTACGTTAGTTTTGGAGATAGCGGGTTGCCTTGCCTAACCTCTCGAAGATTTAAAAAAACCAACCAGATTACCATTCATCGCAATCGAAAACCAATAATTCATAATGCATTTCTTCACTATACTTAACCAAAGCTTTTGAGAACTTGAAACAGAAAGCTCCACTCGAGTTCATACATCTTAGCCATATCTAATATGCAGATCACATTATTCCCAAGAACTATCCCATCGAGTTCCTGGACAATTTTACGTGCCAAAGCAATATTCTCGGAAATATTCCTCCATGAAACAAAAGCTCCCTTGTTCTTCAGGCATTAGCTTGGGCAAAATCATATTTAGTCTTGATTCTTCAGACATTAGCTTGGGCAAAATCATATTTAGTCTTGATTTCATCACATTGGAAATTTTTTATAAATGCAATTGCATAAGCTAATAGGCCGAAATTCTGAGAATACAAAGGATTTTCAACTTTTGGGATGAGAGATATGAAAGACAAAGTGAAGTCTCTAGGAAGGTCAGCCTCTTGTAAGAAAACACACAGCCTTATAAATATTCTCCCACAATATTCCAACATGAAATAAAATAGAGAAGCCATTTGGACATGGGCCACTATCAATCGGAATGTTGTACACCACTTCTTTGACTTACTCCCTTAATGGGATATTCATCAGAATGGAATTATGTTCCAGAAAAACTATATTTGGAATAATAGTAAATATACCTTTTGAAACAGTAAAGTTTTGAGAAGACAACATGCTTGAGAAAAACTGAATAGCTGCTTCTGAGATTTTTTGTAAATCTTCCATAACCTCCCCATTACTGGTTTTATTTTTTTTGAAAATTTCTTTTTTTTTTTTTGAAAATTTCAACATCTACTATCAACCATAGTAGAATGATTTTTATTTTTGTCCCTTTCCACAAGCCAATTTACCCCAACTCCTGCTTCCAAAACACTCCTTTTGCAAGTTAGCCAGATTTGATCTAGTCTCTTCCAGAGCAACTTCATCTTGTAAACTTCTTAACATAAGTAACTAACATAAGTAACTTATTTTCAAGATGAATAGTTTCGAGATTCTTTGAAAAATATTACAAAAAACATTTTTATTCCAATCTTTGAAAGCCTCCTTTAACCTTTTAAGCTTCAAAAGAACCACAACAGTAAGTGGACCCAGAATAGGTAGTCCAATTCCTTTCTACCGTTTCCAAAAAACCTTCACAAAATGTCTGCATCCTTCAGAATTTAAATGGCTTTAGGAGCTTTAAAGTGAGTCAAAAATAAAAATAAAAATGAAAGAAAGGAAGGAGCATTAAAGTGGTCATCCTTCATAGATAACAATTGAGGCAAGTGATCTAAGGACACCCAAGAGAGATGAGAACCTTTAAAGTTGGAAATCATTATACACCAATGCTTTTTCCAAACGAGTCCATATTCTTCTATCACCACTTGATTATCACATACACTTTTTTGTTTTCCACACCCACACCCACACTACACACATCACACCACATGGGCACTCGATCCCACATGGGCACTCTATGTTGAAACAGAGTCTGTCTACCACTAAGCCATTGAGCTGGACCCATACCTGTAGTCCGTAGACTTGCTACCTTCTACTCTATTCACTGTATTGGCATTATCATTAACATGATTGACTGTAACATCATCGTGCGCCGATTTATCACCAGAATACAACAATTTTTGGATCCACTACTTTTTGCCTTCCCTACCACTATTGCCCTTCTTCAGACCTGGTTTGTTCACTTCTAGCGGCGGTTCAAGCTTCATTTTCTCATCAAATATTCTGCATTTATTAGAAGAACACCCCCTTCTCGGCATTGATAACCCATGAGACTTGACGAGCAATACGAATTGGTTGCTTCATTAGAGCTTGATAATCTCATGATAAAATGCATACAACATATTCCATTCAGGCAAATTGGAGGAAAAAAAAAAACATTGACTTAACCTGATCTGCACCTCATATATTTCTCCTTTCAAACCCCATCCAAACAAATCACAACCTAGATTTCCTCTACTGTGGGACTTGCATTGACAAAACACCCCACCATCACTTGCTTCCATGGATATACTGCAAGAGTCATCTCCTCATCCATGAAAGTGATAACTGGAATCCCCTCAAACATGGCTTCTTGAACATGATACTTGGCTTGCTTATGCAATTACACTGATGCCAATTTCAAAGCATTAGAAGTTTTAGATAGAGCCTTCAACTTATTTGGCAGCTTTGAATTAGACCAGCCCCAAAAGCCGGCCTCCTCCATGGGAGGATTTTCCATTGGAAAACCATAATCTCACTGCACCCAAAATGGATTTTTCTTCTCCAGATGGTCTTGCAAGATGGCATACTAAAACCTCATCCTCACTGAATCACAATATTCTGTAAGAGAACTTATGTGTGATGGGTAAGTAAATTGTGATGATAATCCAATGATGATTTCCCTAGATTTCCTTGAGCACTATCGAAACATGGATTCCATTTTTGAGGGTTTTGTTTGGATAGTAAGTGGAAGTCTCATAAAGCCACATTTCAAAAAAGGAAAAAGAAAAAGAAAAAGAAAAAGAAAAAGAAAACTCATAAATCTCTCACAATTGTCCCCTTCTATCTTGTGCATGAAAATTGGGTAACGATTGCTTTATGAAGTCCAATATTACCTCGGCTATCCAAACATAGCAAGATGTCTCATCATGGGGAAGCTCATTCATTTTCTTTTTCTGTCTGTCCAAACAGGTCCTTGCATATGTTATTAGTAAACTTCCCTCATGCAGAGTAATATACATACATGCATTTTGTTTCATAGAAGAAAGTATATATCTCTGGGTTCTAAATATAGATTTACATTACAACTTAATCTACACTAAGAGTATAAAACCATAATTTTGGAATGGTAAAATAGCTAGAATCACAGAATTCGAAACAGAAAATGTAGGGAGTTGGGGATTTAGGTAACATTGGTATGCTGGTTGATTTGCTAGGGAAAGTAAGCGTAATTGAATTATCACTATTTCTACACATTAAAAATGTGTTTCTTGCTTTCCAACAATCCCATGTTTTCTACTTGAACCTCAATAACTGATCAAGCATATATGAGGATGAAGTCCAAAACATTCTTCCTCTATTTTTGCTTAATTGACCGAGGTAAAACTTGATAGAAATACAGGCGCTTGTTGCTAACCCTGGCAAAATGAGTTGCAAATGGTCACTGTTTAATCAATTGAAAATGATCAAATCATCCAATTTGTCTGGGCCACAAATTTGTCTTCTGGTTTAAATTCCCTATTGGGAGCATCCTGATATGCTAATTTGACATAGGTGGGACCAATGGTTCAGTGATCCATACTGTTGATCTGATGGGCCATGCCATGGGTATGGGGTTGCCCTGAAAATCTTCCAGATCGGATGATTCTAACCCAAAGATTGCATGTCTGGGAACTTCCAATGTGGCAGATATTTTTGGGCATCCCCCATCCACATCAACAATCTGGATCACCAAATCATGGGCCCCACTTGTAAAGGATGGGTGCATCACAACACTATTTACACCTTGATCCATTAGGATGTAGGACCTGATGATTCCTCTCTTCTAGACATGGACACAACTCACAAACCTGTTCAATGGAACTGAATCTTTAGATCTGTATGCTATAGCTGATTGCCAGTTCAGGTCATCAGGACCCACATGTAAATATGTGAATTTTTTAATCTTGAGTGGCTTTCGTTTTCTCTTAAACTGAGTTTAAGATTTGAATCTGCTATATCTGTTTGTGCTTTGATGTATAGTGTTTCTAAATTGAGGTACAGGCCGAGAGTTGATATAATTCTGTTCTGTTTTTTCAGTTTGCCGTTTGCGCAAGTGGGGCCCATGGTTTTTTGATCCAAGCCATCGATATGAAGAACTCATAATTCTAAATGGATATGAACTGTTCTTTTTAGTAGGCTACTT
This sequence comes from Magnolia officinalis, assembly GCA_021015155.1. Taxonomy (NCBI): domain Eukaryota; kingdom Viridiplantae; phylum Streptophyta; class Magnoliopsida; order Magnoliales; family Magnoliaceae; genus Magnolia; species Magnolia officinalis. Next base: position 66,993,499 of record JAJHSJ010000011.1, read on the forward strand.
CCGGAGTGTTAAGTTTAAAAAATAAATAAATCCTAGAATTGGATCGTAATCCTGCTCTCATTCCACCCATATATCATAGCCAGTTGAATAGCTATCTTTTTATAAAAATTCTCCACCGTAGATCGATCACGCCCCAAAAAATAACTCAGATTTTCTATCTTCCTAACTGTCCGCTTGCGGGACATCAGACAGAAGGCTAGGTTGTCCTGTTGAGGATATTTTTAGAGCATGATCCATCCACAGTGGTCTCCGACTTACCAATGGTCTGGATCACTGGAACATGGGGCCCACTTGTGCAAACTGAAATCCCATGCACTCGAATCATTGGCCTGCAACAGCATTAAAGTCTCATAATGGTTAGAATGACTACCGCCATCAACTGCATCTCCTTTTTCAAATGAGTTGTGATAATAGTTTTAGAACTGATATTATAGAGGAACGGCCGGAGCTTGGAACGTTTTATAGCTTGCCAGATGAAGTAAAAAGGTGGGTCACTGTTATTTTGACAGAAACTAATGAAAATTAAGAGAAATCATGAAACGAAGTCCAAACGCCGTCAAAGCTGTTGTAGTAGCCGTTATAAACATATATTGTTATAGGACCAGCATGCCGTTTATACCTATATCATGATATAAAAGCTGCGGGTCATTATTGCTGCAAGCCGATAAGCATAGCCGTTTTCAAGACATGGATTTTAGTTGCTTAAATGGGCATTGTAGATAGTGTTGAATTGATGAGAATGTCTGTTTCCTTCAACAAATGGAATAATCCAATATATGGGAAGTTCCCATGCAGTTGAGCTTCTATGGGGCCCACTGTGATGTTTGTGTAGCAACCACTCTGTCCATCAGTTGTGCCATGGGCTGACCCAAAACTCAGGTGAGTCGCACGGCAGGAAAAAAAAATGTAAAATGAGTTGATGGCACACATATATCAATGGCCCGGACACGGCTCAAATGTATGAAGACTTCCCATACAGTCGACTACATTGAATGAGAGATACTTTAAACTCTGGCAAAGTGTGATGGATGATATGCAGGCAGTTCTAAATTATCGAGAAATTGCATACTTGGAACACAAATAATTCAAAATAAACTGGTCCAAATTATAAGTACCAGTTTAGATGAAACCAGAAATTACTCTTACTTGCTTGTCCAACTATTGTATTTCCTGACATTTATGACAGGGTTAAATAAATAACATCCAATAGTCTTATTTTAAAAAACAAGCGTCCACTTTGTACTATTCAACCCATCTGGTTTTTAGCCTGTAACTCTGCCACAACTGTTCTTGCACAATCTCATAGTTTATTTTTTTATTTAATATTTGCCACATGTATCATTTCTAAGTGTCTGCATATCAAATGTTATATCCAGCCAAAGTATCAAATAACATTCCCCATTGGATAAAGGCTAGTATCCATTTAATGTTCTAACTATTACACCCATCTCTTTATATCACATGACATCATCAACATGATTAAATATTACATGGCAATGTGTGTTATCAAATCATGCATGTGAAAAGAAGAGGGTTTTATGAACAATTCCTTTCATTGAAGTATCTTCAAATGTAAAATGGTGTTTTTTCCACCGTTCAACCAAGAATAAAGCATTATACAAATGTTCTTAAAGTCGTAGTTATGTTTTATTTCATGTGCAATGAATAACAAAATGGTGCTATGTACAAAGAGTAGAGCATGTGCCGCCATCGTGGACATGATTTGTATAGAGTATACTGGCCCCAACAACCATTAGTTAATAGGGGTGATGCCAAAGCTTTACAGATTGGACACTAGTGCCAGAGGTATTGATGAATGCACATGTTTTCTTCATGTTGGCACCCTAGCTTACACACCACATCTCTTGCCAGGTACTCTTTGTAAAAAGAGAAGATCTGTCTTTCAGTTTCTAAGAAAAATAAAGAGAATCCCCGCATTTAAAATGTGGGCTTCAATAGTGCCCTGCGAGTTTTAAAGGGTGCCCATACTTGGGGAATGATCACATGTGTTCTGATGTTTGAGCTGGGTGGCCACCGATTATGCGTATGTAGGATCCAAAATGGACATTTGGTGTGTCTCCTCGCACCATACATACCAATAACCATTCATATTAGCAACTCAAGCAGGACATTGCAGGGAGCATTTACAATCAACCTTAAAACATATATATTGACTTTCTTGTTGTATACCTAAATTTTCTTAAGTTTGAGTGTCTGTCCTGATGGGGCACACTTGATGAATGGGTTGGAAAGTGCAGTGGAAGCTCTAATATAGTATTCTAAACCTTACTTTAAAGAGGAATGAAAATTCACTCTATTATCATTTCCATTGCATGCTAGTTCATTATTATCATAAGACCACTTCATCTCACAGGCCTAAAACATGATAACGATTGTCATAAGACCACAACTTCATCTCAAAGCCAGGAAGGGTAAAAATATCATATAGAGTATCAAAAGACATAACTAACCCTCATCACAAATAATTTCTTATTTATAAGACGAAACACTTAGCACATCTAATTTAAGAAGAACCAACTTAAAAGTAAAAAGAGAAACAATTTAGCATATCTAATTTAAAAAGGAAAACGACTAAAGATCAATCATCAATTCACCAACATAACCTTGTCCCAACTATTTGGGCTAGGCTTTCTCAATCTTGTTTGTTGCAAGCACATATGTCAGACACGTGCCCACATGCATGCATACTTGACACATGCTTGACATGTGGCAGTCTTAGACCACATGCATGTTGCATGAGTGCCATGTGTGATGACATGTGTGGGCTAGGGCAACTCCTAGTGGGGCCCACCTTACACGTGGCAACAACCTATGCCACCGCCTTTCTCCCTTATGGGAGAGGTAAGTTGTGCACACACGCACCAAAGAATAAAAGAGAGAAAAGAAATTTGTGCACGTGGCACGAGGTATCCATGTGCGGTGTAGAGAAGGTTCTGCTTTTGGTCTTGCTTGAGGTTATGTGTGTCGGCATACCATCATCACCGTCGGATCAGGTAAGTGAATTGACTTGTCTTCTCTTTATTTAATTGATTTAAAGGGGACATTGGCTTCCATGTTTCGGCTCTCGATTTGGTTGTGTAATCGCGTTGTTTGATCTACAATTATATCAATGGCCTAACCCACCACGCTATTTGTCTGCACCCAACACTGTTTAAACCGGAATTTCATGATAGCCTGGCAAAAAATCAACAACCAACAGCCCACATAACATCAGCACTCCTCTTTTACTTACAGGGGAGTGGAAGGCACAATCACAACGAGCCGGAGTTGGAAAGATCAATATGATTATAAGAACAAATCACATACAACCAAAAGTGCATTAGTTGTGCAGACACATCTTTCCTGACAATGCACCACTTCTATAGGAATAGACCCCAACACGAAGATCACCTGGAACAAAAATCAAACTGGCCCTCTCATTAGGTGGGCTGCTTGGTTGAAATCAATAGAGACAGTCTGACCCAACATACAGGCATAGCCTACTTAATGAGCAGACCTGCCTGATTTTTATACCAGGTGATCTTCATTGTGGGGGCTACCATTTGCATGGTACAGTTTTTCTATGCAAATGGTATGTTGGCAGTAAAGATGTGGCTTGACGACAGTTATCTTACTTTCAGCTGTATGTGATTAGTTCTCCATGGTTATAGTTCTGATAAAATGCGGAATGCATTCAAAACTCCACCTAAGGGCTAGTACAGGCGTACCTAAAAATGCTTGTAGCATAGCTCGTTCATCGTATGGGTTGAAAAGGCAATGATAATGGGTCCAAACCTTTGCATTTAACCCTTGGAATTTACGATGGGAGTGTTTAGCATGTCCCACTGTCAGCATTTTGTGGGATAGCCAAACAGTTCCCCTCCACAAAATTCATGTGGGTGGAGCTTCATTCCATTGTCATTCCATGTGCATCCAAAATGCACTAAGCTTGCTAAAATAAAGTTGTGAACATTTCAAGAGATCTAGCAATGACTTAAAAAATTCAAGTCTAGCAAGTATAGATACCAATCTCACTTCTGCTAGTGAGATGCATACCAAATCTACACAATATAATTCAAATGTCATATAATAGCAATAAGTTACAATAGATTCAAAGTGCTTCCAAGCACTGTGTTAGATTTGATTGTGTGAAATTTGTATGAAATTTTTTATAGTGATAGTGATTGATAATAGCACATCAATGGCAATGATGAGGACTTATTTATTTCATTTCATTAAAGTGGTTTAAAAACTTTAATTTCTCAATAAAATGAATCTTAAGCAATTAAGTTAATTTCCTTAAAGTAGTGAGTTGGGTTTGGGTTACAATTGAAACCTACTTGACTCGAAGTATTGCACGATCCTTTTAAAATGTACCTTTCTGCTTTAGAAACATACACTTTGTTTCTTACTTGTTATCTTTCAAAGAAAGAACAGACTATTGCTTGCACACACACACCCGAATTTGTTACCGCTTTGCTTCACGCTTTGTGCAAATATAATATTTGTTGTTTTACTTTACGCTTCATGCAACTATAATATAAATATATAAATAGAAGTATGAATATACGCATGCATATGCTAGCTGGGTGAATGATGCACAAATCAGCAGCAAAATTGGAGACATGAATCCTTTGACTGAATCTTGATCTAATAAAAATTGATATAGAGATTGCCCCAATAAAACCATATTGCAACATAGTTTATATACGAATTATTATTATTATTATTTTTTTAGTGAATGGTAACAAAAATATTTATTAGCACAAAGGAAAAACATAAGCTATGGAAAGAGGCAAGAAAGGGGATATAAGGAATTGTCTCACTTCTTCAATAATATTAGGATGATTACAACCCTTAAAACCGGATACACTGCAAAAAGAAGAGGAAGTCACCATTGGCCCTATGGAAGACCGCCTTTGCACTGTAGGACTTCAGTAACTTATGTAACAAGTCAAACCAATTAAGGTTTCAACTGTAATGATAATCTAGAGCATTACTGCAACACTACTGTATAGGGATTGATGCTATTGATCAACCGAGTTGGGCATACTTAGTCCATATTGCATTCTTAAACATGAGCTGTGTCATGTTGGGATCAGGTTGGGTCTTTCAGCCTGACCTAATTATAATAAAATAGGCTGGGTCCGGTTGCACTTGAGTGATGAATGTTAAGCGGGTTAGTCCGACAGAAGGTAATGTGTTGAGGTTGGTTTGAAACAGAATCCTTAGCAACCCAAACCTATCCAATTGTCAACATTATAAAACGTAGCCTTAGTGCTATGGTTAATTGCTTAGTGTTTGTTCCCAAGAAAATGAAAATCCTTATTTGAAGCCAAGGTGGAAGGAAAACATTTAAACAATCCCAAACATTGATTATAGGAGACATTTCAAACTTTCAAAAATCCCAGATATTGAGTGGAAGCAAGAAATTGAATACTCATGCAGTTCTGCCCTTAAAATCAAGTTTCCTCTAATCCAAAGCTTCAGTCAGGTTCACAGGTATAGATTACTTCTTTGACGCGATACAGGGCGATTAAGGATGTGTTTGGAAGTACCCCAAATCACAGGAAAAATCCATATTATGGAATCTGGAGTAAGGGATGGATATCCAATCCATCATTCTTTTAAGTTGCAGAAAGCCAAAAGCACACTAAAATGGCGGATACACCACCTTCTAGAGGCATCCAAACACACTAAATAGCAATGGCTTTGGTTTCTTGAGCAGATAAATGATTAGTACCACTTACTTTTCTCAAATCATGTGAGAACCTGGCTTGCAATATCTTAGATTAAGAGCTGCCTATAACTACGAGTTGTGATTCCTATGAACTAAGCATGGTTATAGTGCCACCTACACCACTATAAATTGATGAGATTTAAGATTGCTCCTGAGATCATGATCTTACATACAAAAAGCTGCTCTTTTCAAGCACCAACATCTAGACTGGGTTTGGATGCATGATTGGATTAGTAGTCAGTCTGACAAAGTACAAAATAACCAAATTGTTATTTCCTTGTTTAGTATTTAGATTGAGGATGTAACTCTAAATTGCTTATTGCTGGCCTCATGTACCTTTATTTATTCAGTTACTTTTATCGTTCTAAAGTGAAGAAAAGTCCCATTTACCAACAAACTCTATTTGGGCTTACTACTTTCCAACATCTCTCACCTTGAAATTTATAACAACTAGTGTTGTAGTGGTGTGTAACAAGCACTATCATCCATTCCTAAGTCACACAACTTCATCAATTGCACTCATCATATAAAAGTCAAATTCAACTCAAGTAAACAATAGCAGCATTCGCATGCATTACGAACAAAAATCAATAATGCAAACAGAAACAGGTAGAATTCCAAGTCAGTAAAATTACAATTCATCCACCAATCAATTAAAAAAAAAGCTTTGACATGGTGAAATCTCCCTTTTGAACCTTGTGAATCTTGAGATTTTGCTTCTTGGGACACCAAGTTTGCTACTCGGGTGCAAGTGCCATGACTACGGTTAGAACAATGTGCAGTGTATGGTTATTTAAACATACAATTCAACACATAATTAGGTGGTAATGATTGGCAAAGAAATTTATAATGATAGTTTAGGATTCGTTATAATTGTATCCCAAAATAAAATAACCATGCTCAATGGGACACACCATGTTATGAGTGTGACATCCATTCGATGAGTGGCTTATCATTTCCACTGTACAGACTAAACGTTATCTTGAAAAAATTTCAGATAGACCATATCACGGTTAAAATTGTAAAATGTAAAATAATGATTCATACTAATTTTTGGATCATCTGTTCATCCTCTTGAAATACACATAATCACAACCAAAAATATGGTTCACACTCCTCTCCAATGTTGTCTGTGGCATGGCCACGTGATGAAATACGAGCATCACAGTGGCTACACGGAGATAATATACATACGAAGATAAGATACATACGAGCAATTCTTGTCTAAATCTTTTAGCCCTTTCCATTATCCTACAACAAACAGTTAAAAGAAACATGCAGCAACAATTGTCATTCAACAAGAAAAAATGTTAGATATTCTATAAGTAGATCTTTGGATCTGGAGGATTTTTTCGATTGGTATATCTTTTTGAAAATCAATCAACGAAAAAATCCAGCCCATTTACAACATGAATGGCTATTGTTTTCTATAGTGGGGCCAACCATGTTGTGTACATGTCATCCAAACCATGAATTTTGTGATCCTATTGCGAAGATGGGATTAATAAAAGAATAAGCTTATACAATTATTAAGTGGGCCATACCATATAAAAAATAATGAATAAAATCATATGTGAATAAACTACTAATACTGAAAAATTATAATGTGTAAATAATATGAGAAAAATTAAATTAAATAATATTAAAAGAATCAACATGTTTACCATTTTTAGTTTACTCCAATATTTCATTTGTATATAAATATTTTGATACGCATTTCCTGCACAAAACACAAATATTTAGAAGTGAAGATATCTAAATTAATAAAGCTATTGTATATGTCTTAAAATTATTATAATGCAATTTTGTGTAAAAGTAAATTATTATAATGTAAAGTAAATGTCATAAAAACTTTTAAATGAGAAGAAGGGAAGAAAATAGTTACCAAATGCATCTCTTTTAAATAAATTCTTAGTTCACATTTTTTTTTTTTTTTTTTTTTGAAGTATTTACTAGCAATACCGAAGTTTTATTTTTTCCCTCTTTCTTTTGTTTAAAGATATTTCCGTAACCAACATATAGATCTCCAATATACTCTGAAAGTTAACATGTGCCCTTGGAAGAAGGTTAAAAATGCTTTGAATTTAGTAGACTTAGGTAGGAAAGTAAAATTGGTGAGTAAAATATGTATGAGTGAAGTAGGTTTGGAAATTAGATGTAAATAAGAGAAGAGTGGAAAACAGAGGCCGGAAAGTTAAAGTGGATGAAGTAGATGTGTAAATCAAAAGTCGGTGAGGAAAGAGGAGGTGGGTGAAATATTAGAGTATATGATGAATACTTCATTGGAGCATAAATAATGTTTATTATATTAGTACATGGCAAATGTAATACAAAAATATAAGACAATACAAATTTTTATAAACATTTGATTAACATAAATGAATTACTATAATATTTCATAATATCTCTTATAAAATTCAATTTATTAATTGTTAAATATTTATAAATTCATGATCTCGCCTTTTGATTAACAAAAGGAGCTATTTGTTTTCTAATTTATTTTTGTAAATTCCTATAAAACATTAATGATTAATTACCAATATAATTCCCCACCGGTTCAATGAACCTTGCCTTTTGAGCGCTAAAATGAAAGGGTGCAAATTTCATGTGGGGCCCACTGCGATGTATTTTATAAACATTTGATTAACATAAATGAATTACTATAATATTTCATCATATCTCTTATAAAATTCAATGTATTAATTGTTAAATATTTATAAATTCATGATCTCGCCTGTTGATTAACATAAGGAGCTATTTGTTTTCTAATTTATTTTTGTAAATTCCTATAAAACATTAATGATTAATTACCAATGTAATTCCCCACCACTTTCAATGCAGAGGTTGACACCTTGTTTTTTGAGTGCTAAAATGAAAGGGTGCAAATTTCACGTGGGGCCCACTGTGATGTATGTGGTTTATCTATGCAGTTCATCCGTTCAGTCAGCTTATTTTAGGGCATGAGCCAAAAATTAAGGCAGATCCAAAAATCAAGTGGACCACATCACAAGAAACAGCAGGAATTGGCTGTCTATCATTAAAAATTTCTTGAAGGCCCTAGAAGTTTTGGATCAAGCCTATATTAGTGTTTTCCCTTTATCCATGTTTGTGTTACCTTATGAACTGGTTAGATGACAAATAAACAATCTTGTGAGCTGGTGGAAGAAAATACTTTCAACTGTGGACATTTTACAACCAATGTTTCCTATGGTGTGGACCATTTGAGCTTTGGATCTACTTCATTTTTGGACGCATGCCTCAAAATGTTTCAGCAAAATGGATAAACGGTGTAGATATGTTACATAAATCACAATGAGGCCCACAAATTTAAGTCAATCTTTTTCAAACTGCTTTTCGAGGCAAAAATACAAAAATGGTCAAGTAATAATGTGCTACTTAGGAAATGAAAAATCATTCGCCTGTATTTCTTTGGGAAATGAAAAATCAAACGAATTACTATGACATTTAGGCCTGTTTGGATACCACTAAATAAGTTATCTTTTCTACAGATAATAATAAATAAATAAATTTAGCTTAAGATCACTTATATGTAACTTTTTTACTTAAAAGTAACTTAATCACTTCAGTTTAATAAGTAGAAACTAAGATGAGCTACTTATGCCTTAAAATCGCTTATCTCGATTTCTACTTATTAAACTGAAGTGATTAAGTAACTTTAAATAAAAAAGCTACTTATAATTAATCATAAACAAAACTTACTTATCTCAAATAAGTTATTCATCTATTGTTGTCACAAAAAAAAAAAAGTTACTTATTTGATGATATCCAAGCAGCCTTTAATAAGAACTCTTATAAAATTCAATTTATTAATAATTAAATATTTGCAAAATCATGATTTGGCCTCTTAACTGTGATTTCTCATCTAGTCAAAGCTATTGATTTATAACTTATTGATTTTCAAGATGTACAAGGATTTGAATAAAATGATAAGTGGCTTTGGAATTTGACTGGAATTAGTGTTTTCAATCTTGATTTGATGGATTAGTGCAAATTCATTCCACTGATCTGAATATGATCGTCTAATCTAAGTAGTTTTCTTACCTTATTCAATATGAAAATGAGAAACTAGATGGACGGTTGTGGTTCATCTATTGCCATCAAGTGTGGTTCTTCTCTTTCTGCCGTATCATCTCCCGGGCATCATTGACCAAAAACAACTCTCACCCATTAGAAATTATCCTTATGGTCCACAAGAAATTACTTAAAACTACCCCGTCCATCAGTTTTCTTAAATTTTCACCGTTGAATATTTGACAGTTAAAGATTTTAGTTTTCTATTATCGATTCAAGGGCCATTGAACCGATGGATAGTATCACCCGGGCACGGCTTTGGTGGATCCCTGACTGTGGAGCCCACCGTGATATATGTTCCTTACATCCACGCCGTCCATCTGTTTTGGAAGCTCATTATAGGGGCATGAACAAAAAAAATAAGCAGATCCAAATCTCAGTTGGACCACAACACAGGAAACAGTGGTGATTAACCATTAAAAATTTATTGTGGGCCAAAAAAGTTTTAAATCAAGCTGATATTTATGTGGTCCCTTCATCCAGGTCTTTGTGACCTTATCAACAGGTTGGATGGCTAATAAACATCCCCCAAGAAGTTCTTAAAGTTGGGTATTCAATTACCACAGTTTCCTGTGGTGTGGTCACCTGAGGTTTGGATCTGCTTCAATTTTTAGATCATGCCCTAAAACGAGCTTTCAAACTGGATGGACGGAGTGGATGTAAGGAACATAGATCACTATGGTCTCCACCGAAGCCACACCCTCATCACCCCATCTCTGTCAATTTTAAATTTTTAAATCATTTCTCTATTGCCATTATGGATAACTAGATGGACGGTCATAAATGATAAGTCAGTCTTACCCGATGCTACTTAGGATCATTGCCCCACTGGGGCTTATAGTTAGAGACTGGTCCAATATCAGAATCCATCAATGGCCCAAACTGGTTATTAGATGGGCCTAGCTTTGTAATTCAACCCACCGGTTTGTAATGGCCTACAAACACCGCTGGGCTGATTTTCCTGTAAAATGGAGCTCTATGTGGCCCACTTTGATGTCCATGTAAAATCTACTCCGTCCATCATTTTCTCCAGCTCATTTTAGGTCGAAAGCTCAAAAATAAGTCAGATCCAAGATCAAATGGAGACACACTACAGAAACAGTGGTGATGAAAATGCCTAATTAGAGTGAAGGTACATAGTATTGGGTGGTCGTGGAAACTACCATATTATTTTGGTAACACTTTCTTAATATAAATAGATAAAGGGAGAGGAAAACCCTAACCCAGATTAACCCTTTTTCAATCTAAAACTTCTTTGGGCCCACTGTTTCTCATGGTGTGGTTCACTTGAGTCTAGGGTCTAATTCATTTTTAGGCTCTTTATGATTAGTCCCATCATATAGATGATTTGGAACCGTCCATTCTTATTGTATAATAATGGCACACTTTATGATTGTGCTGCTGGCCCATTCATCATTGGCCCTGGTCCAGACATCAGGCCTAGATGAAAAGCTTGGGTCCAGCCCTAAGGCCTAGCTTAGGAGCCCAAGCCGCGCTGCCATCCCTACCCTTCAACCATGTCCATGGAATAGTTATATGACAATCTAGACCATCCGAATCGTCAACCCATCTATGATCATAACCTAAAAATTATTGGCCATCTTATTTTTCCATTTGAATATGAACTACTCACAAGCTATCTGACAGCCACTAATTGGATGGTTAGGATTGCTTCCCAAAAGTGATTTTAGAGACATGGGACTTATAATGGTTTGGTCCTGGTGGCTCTACACCATTTCCATGTGTGGTCAAAATGAGTCAACATTTTGTTTGCTCCAAATTTCCTTGTCAGAGTTCGGCCGAAGGGATCCAAATTGGAACAGGGTCAACTCATTTTTAAAAAAAAAATTAAATAAACAATATAAATAATATATGAAATTTTTTATATAAAAAAATAACATTATAAAGTAATATTACATGATATCTATGCCATTTCATCCATTTTTACATATCATTTTAAGACAATCTAAAATTGAATCATATCCAAAGCTCAAGTGAACCAAACAATAGCAAATGGTGTGCATTCATATATTTGTATTATATATTATCCACATTATAATGTAAATGTATTATTCACATTGTCCATCCAGTTTTACATATTATTTTAGTACATAATTCCAAAATTGAATAATATCTAAAGCTCAAGTGGATCATAAGTGTGCATACAATCTAAGAGCTAAATCAAACCAAGCTAAATCAAGCCGAACAATTTGAAATTCTTTTTCAAACTAATCTAAGCGGAGCCCTCGGGTGGTTTGGTTTGTGCCCAGCTCTAACTACACTAACACTAATGTTCATCCAGCAGAGCAGGTGAACCCTGAAGCTTGGCTCATGGCTGTATCTGTGCTTGAAATTTAGACGCAGTATCCAAGACAGTGCAAAGCCAGTGATGTATGGCCGGGTCTTTATCTTCATCTGGCGCACTGATTATATAGAAAGAATGAACTATTTAAGGATTTGTTAGAGGTTATCATCTACTTAGTCAGCTGATTATATAGAAAGAATGAACTCTTTAAGGATTTGTTAATGGTTACCATCTAACAAAAGTGTAGTTTAAAGACAACCTTTGACGTAACTGTTCATTATGCTGGGCTTATCTAGGCTGTCCTCAACATGAACTGTCCATCATGTGGAGCATCTACCTTGAGAGGCCCACCTTGGATTTGAGCTATCCATCATGAGGGGCCCACCTTGAATGTGGGCTGTCCATCATGTGGGACCCACTTTGGATGTGTACCGTCCTTGTGTCGGACATTGGATGTGGACCGTCCATCTAGTGGATCCTGTTTCTAGATGGCATTTTTCAGAAAATCTCACAATGACTAGTACAACAGTTCACTGGCTTTTCTGTTTAACGAGTAATCTTCTCAACCATCCATATTGAAAGGATCGTCGGATTGGGTTGATTTCCATTCGCGGGACTACATTGATAGTGGGGATCCATTGCACCATTTATACCGTGTCAGTTATCGGGCCATGAAAATCCCTTACAGATCCTAGCCGTCTATTTGTAAGCCACCGTATCAAAGGGTTGTAGCTTCCAGATTGAAAGATTTCTGGTGAATCCCACATCGAAGATAAAGCCCACCAAATTAACGGTTTGGATCCTCATCAACAAGTAAACATGAATTTTCAGTTTTTCACCGAAGAAAATCCGCAGTTTAATTAGGATTTCAGTTTTGCTGGAGTGGAATTCATCAATCAATGATCCAGATCATAGGTCTGTCTGGTCCCATTGCGGACAGACTCTGCCCAGATTATCTCTATGATGGGACGGTTCTAACCTCGAAATTTTCATTCCTGTTAAGTCCCAGCCTAAAACCCTAACACCCCTTCCCAAACAAAAACTGTAAAACCCTCGAATCTCTCTGTCGTCTGTGTCGGTCTGTGTCTGTCTCTCTGAAATGGCTACAACCGGCGGGCGCTTCCGTGAGCTGATGAAGAAGTATGGAAAGGTGGCACTCGGCGTACACTTCTCTGTCTCAGCCGCTTCCATCACCGGCATCTATGTCGCAATCAAGAACAATGTCGACGTTGAGTCCCTCTTTGACAAGATCGGCCTCTCCAGCTCCTCCAAACCAGACCCGGGCCAAGACCCACCCGCCCACTCTATCGACGGTCTCATCATTGACGACCTGGCGCCTCCCATTCCTGAGCAGAAGAAGAATCGGACTGCCGAATTGGCTGCTTCGAGCGGGGGTGCGCTTGCGCTGGCAGTCATCTGCAACAAGGCCCTATTCCCTGTCCGGGTCCCAATCACCATCGCTCTCACTCCAGCAGTCTCGAGATTCTTGGCGCGGCGGAGGATCATTAAGAACAGTGTATGATTCTCTTGCTATGTTGAATTAACTTTACTCACTACCCACAAATGGAAAAGAAGAGGGAGAAAAGAAAAAGATTGCTATGAATTTTAATGTGTTCTTTGTGGTCTTTGAATATGGTTACAGCTCGGAAAATAGAATATCAGTCTTCTTCTTGTATGATGACAGAAGGGTTTAACATTTATTTGAATTTGTTTTCTAAAAAAAAGACCTCTAATGGCTAGAATGACTATCTCATCAACCGTCTATGAA